>LD354811.1:15048-32430 GCA_001465055.1 Ptychodera flava
ATTACCCTTAAAAACATGTGAATTGCAAAAACAGAAGAGTAGATGAGCTTAAATTTACTGAATAAACCAATATTACTACAATATCCTATTATCCCAAAATATTTCCATTCGTGTTTTACAAAACTAAAATCAAATGTAGGACACACACAGACAAAAACAAAGCAAACAACTCAACAAGAACAGCCATTAAAAATAACATATCTAATGTCAGACTTAAATGAGTCATTAAAAATATCAATATCATGATTATTACGAAACAATTACATCTGTTAAGAGGAGAAAATTTACAAACATTGATACGGCTACGAGGTGGTCTGAATGTGGGACAGATGCGCAAAAGTTTGCCAGGTGCATTAAAGCATAGCTTTGATAAAACATCTGGTAAATGATAAAATCCAGTCGCACACTTGTGTAAAAACATCATATCAACATAACAGCGACGTTCTTTAAAGTTGGTAAGTTAAACCATAGAGAAAGATAGATAGAGTCGCAACGGGTATTGTTTAAGGCGTGAAGCGGTTTCGTAACCCATCCATGTTCGCCTCGCCTCAGGTTGCTCTCGCCTCTCCTTTCCGAAGAGTGCCGACCATGAATCCTTCGGTAATTTTCGGATTTTCGCCAATTGTTAAGCGAAAGTATGTTCGCCAAAGTTTGTGTTGTTGTTTTCGTGTGGTGCTGAGCAGAATTGACGTGCTGGCGAAAACGGGAGTGTTTTGAGCTTCAGGAAAGTGAGTTTTACCGTTTTAAAAATTCCTCTCATATTTTTATGAATATATAATGAGTGTGTTTGAACCAAATTTGAAAGTCTTTTATCGATACTGTCTGGTTTTACTCAATGGTTTACGGTCAGTCATACCGTCTTTCACACGTGCGTCAAGGAAGGACATGTTTATGAAACTGCTGGCGTGTTATGTTTTGATTGGCGTGAAGCAGTGTTTTTAGCCTGAGAGCTCACAAAGTAACTATGGTTGCTACGCGACTGGCAGTACGATGCCATCTCGTCGTATATTTCGCATAATCTCGTGTAATTATCAACCACAAACAAAGCCTCCAAAAAGTTAAACACCTTTGAAGCTCATTTTAATATGAAAAGCCAATAGTCTACCGAGACGACCATGGAACAAAAGGCATGCAGGCGTTACCACTCTGTTTATGTTACTCTGTGGTTAAACAAGGTACAGAGAGCTTCATACTGGTCAGCATGATATGAAATATGTGTTTTGAAACACAAATATTTTATGAATTTACGTTGAACATTTCAAGTAATTCCATATCTGATTTTTGCCAAGGGTTCCAGACAACAGAACCATACTCGAGACAGCTCCTTACAAGAGAAGTATAAAGAGATTTTAAAGCATGCCAGAAAATGCCAAGACGTTTTGACCGGTTGACCTCGCTGTTAATTTTATGCAGGAAATTAAAATAACAATGCTTGGTCGAATGACGTATTGCCTTGAGGGCGGGATCGCCAGTGGTATAGGGGGAGAAGTACCTTCAAGATAGTTATAAGTGGTGCGGATTACCGTCGCCTAGGTGACTTGCGTATACGCGTGCCAAAAGACACCTATGGTTGATTTCCGGTTGACCAGTCTGATGGCAGAGTTGCAAATACCGGGACTGAACTATTTTGTATTTTGTAGGTGTCGTTGGCACTTTGACAATAAAAGTAAAGATGCACACATATTGAGTTTATTGTCTTGTTTATGAGCGGCCAGTATTTCCAACGGCATAAATTGTGTGCATTTGCCCTAGAATAAATGATTTCGAATAAAACATCGCGAATGTAACCACATTCCTTAAGCTCGACGTACACTTCATTGCCCCAAAGAACCATGGAATCGCCCGACTTCGATATGAGCCTACAGAAATTTCAAAGTGCCAGATGACTTTATTTTTATAAACATAGACATGATGGAAAGTTACGCACACTTGTTAACTTGTGGAAATTTTATTTGGATGCTCCGAAACCAATCGTCACTTCGGCAGTTTTTCTTCTCATGTTGAGCGTGCCGACAAAGATCAGTGTTTGATTATGAACTTACAGAACATTCATAAAAAGAAATCGTTTAAATTGATGCGTCCATACAGTTTGTAAAGCTCAACAAAATTTGATTCACGAATCCCGTTCGTGTCCCAGTTAGTTTTTCTAAAAAGTTGGACTATGGTCTTGTTTGCTTTTTTTTCTCGGCCAGACCAAATTTAATACCTACCCTGACAAAAGTGTCGTAATGTTTGTGTATCCAACAGGCGCACTGCAGAGTAAATTAAAGTTCTATCGCCCAATGGCCATGAAATCATTCAGGATCACCATTTTGCCTTGACTTTTGACAATGAACGGACATAGACGAATAGAACTTTGCTTTTAATACTCCTTTATTTCCCCGTATGATCGACTTCACTATTACGTACATTTGTTCACAGGTCAACCAGAAAAACAATGAGTGGGTTCAATGATACTGTGGCCGGATATCTTTTCAGAGCGAGAAATTTTCGCAAACTTCGCGAGGGCAATAGAAAGCGAAAATTAATCCTTGCGATATATATAAAAAAAAAACATTGCGTGATTTACATCATGAAATGTAGCACACTCAGTGCCATGATCACTGAACTTTTATAGTAAGCCTGTCACCTTGAGGGTAATACTGTAGATAACACGAGGGCTTCAAACGCACAATCTTACAAACAACACCACAAGTGTGGCCGTCCCCGTCTCGGGGCTGTTCTCGGAGCGGGACCGTTTTCTCTGGTTTTCCGTCAATGTTTTCCACCATGGACAAATTGTAACAACACTGAACAAAACCTGAATTATATGCTTGTCAAACCAGTTTGTGTCAGTGCCGCCGGTCACGCGCATCACCCAAAAGTTTGAACAGTATTCAAAGAAACGGTCCTACTAATTACTGCCGTCCCTGCGCGTCATTCTTCTAGCAATGCCCGTCACGAAATTGGCCTTTTCAATACAGTAATAGGTCGATATCTTAATATTCCACAACGTTTGTCTGTGATATAAACTTATAAAATCATAGTTCAGGGCCCCCAAGCCGCCGATCGATTTACGACCCGATAGTTATGCCGCTGACGCTGATATTCACCGTTGGTTGCCTATGTGTGCGTACATGGACAGTCTGCATAGCCCTTGAATGTGGTCTCGGTTTTGATCAAACTTACAATTAAGGAGTATATATCAAAACTGATAAATGATTTATGTTTTCACATGGATTCACAAAAAGTTTCGCCCCGGTGTTCATTTTTGGCCCGGGAATTCCATCTACCCACCCTTTGCAGAGTAGTAAGCTTATGGGGCAAGTAAACATGGATGCGCTGGTGCGATTCAACGATCAACCTGTATATCGGATCAAAAGTCAACAATTTTACGGCTCGGACTATGATTTTACAAGTGTATATAGAAAGTATAAGGCGCGAGGTATTATATATTGACTGATTACTGTAGCTATGAGAGGCTACATTCAGGACGGGCAGCGACGGGCAGTAATTAGTAGGCAAAACAGGTGGTTTTCACCGTTGGCAGAACTCGGTGCAATGATACTGAACATTAATAGTAAGCCTGTCACCTTGAAGGTAATACTGTAGGTGAAACAAGGACTTCAAACGCACGATGATACAAACAACACCACAAGTGAAACGTACACATAGAAATACACGCGTTCCTACGTTGTGCCCATCCGGGCCTCGCGATTAAAATATGACTGATACTGCTGGATAGTGTTAATTGGGTCGGTAAACAGTCAATTAATAGTTTAATTGACTACCTGGGTGATTGGCAGGTCGTGTCCAACGACGCATATGCAAAGCAGGCCAAAAGTCAAAAGCCCCAAAGTTATTGACAGCTGGCCAGGGGTCACCATGAATACGTAATGAAGCTTGACTACGCAGAAACTGCGTAGTCAAGCCCTTCTTAACCGGTCAAATCGTCTTGGCATTTTCCCTCATGGTTTGAACCTGAGTAAAATTTTGAGAGTTTCGTTTTATAAAACCCAGCATTCTAAAAGATTTATTTACAGTAAAAGAAATATATTCTGAAAAACTTAAGTTTGAGGTTAAAATAACTCCCAAATCTTTAACTTTTTGCTGTCTATTAAGAATGATATCTAAAATACAATAGTCAAAATGAATTAAAGTCCTCTTGTTGGTAAAAGAGATCACAGAACACTTTTTGACATTTAAATCGAGTTTCCAGAAGGCTACTCTATCAACATCTTCTTGAAGTTTTAAACAATCTGAAATAGTTTTAATAGGTCTAAAGGTTTTAGCATCGTCTGCATATAAGAGACATTGTGAATCTATACAAACACCTGGTAAATCATTTACATAAATACTGAATAACAGTAGACCAAGTAGTGACCCCTTGGGTACACCCGATGATACTGGGCACCACTCAGAAAAGCGATTGTCAATAACAACTCTCTGTTGACGGTTACTTAAATATGATTTTAACAACTGTAGAACTTGACCAGAAAAACCATAACGTTCTAGTTTTCAGCAAATATTTGTATTAAAATGTAAACAAAACAAAAAAATGTTTATGAAAACATTCAAGTAAAACGAAGGTAAGCTATTATGCCGTGCTTAGTTGAAACGACTTAAGGTAAAGGGCGACGAATTCGGACGCGCACACGCTTTAGAACATTTCTGCGCAGATTTAATTCCAGCCTGTCGCAAATGGGTTACTTTGTAGCGCATGTATTTAACATCACCTGTCAATGTTGAAATTGCGCTTTTACCTAATTTTTTGACCCAGTCTCTTAGAAATACATGTGACCTATAACCTTGTCATATTTTGACCCCCTAGGAAGCTGGTTTTTATTCAATATGAGCGAAAAATTAACATTTCTCTCCCATTTACATGGCGCATATTACCCATTCACCAGGAGATATTGTGTCACCCTTTAATTAAAAGTGTAAACTTAATGGTATTATGTCAGGATTTTATTCGCCAAGTTTGGTCAAAATGACACCATTCAAAGCGACAGGAAGACAGTTCGAAAATTATGTAGTGATATTATTTCGATATCGTCATTTTGTAATCGATACTTATGTAAAAATTTTTTTACAAACATCATGATAACTATGCATTCGATAGATATGGATCTTAAGTTTTGGTATTTATTAAAATTAACTCATTTGCTAAGCTTTTTATAATTGTTTTTAATTTAAGTGAATTATAGCATTTTTATTTATTTCTAACGACGCCATTTTAACGTCCGTTTCCGTGGAAACGAGCGTGGTGACCCCCATTTTTTATTTTATTTTTGCACTTGCACAACTTCCAAGAATATTTGTGCAAAGTTTCAAAAAAATGACACCACAACTTAATTTTGACGTAATTCGTAGTACTTCACCTTAAGTTGTAAGTTATTTTAAGATATGATCGGCGAATGATGTATACTTTTAAAGCACCACACAAAAAAAGTTACGTCTGAGTTATCACATGTTATACAGACGACACGGTTTCATATGAAAGTTACCTAAAACATGGCAATCACTCTCAAGACTATTCAAACGTGGGCAAAAACAAAAGCATAACATTTCCATATAAGTTGATATACCATTGTATGTCGATTCAATGTGAGATTTGTAAGTGCCGTGCGAAGAAGCCTGAATAATTTCGCAAGCTGAAATCTCTTATCTTTCGCAATATAAGTTTTTCAGGACCAATACTTCAGAAATTCTTAATAAGCGTGCGACCTGAAGAGTTATTGCTATGTAGTTATGTAGACACATACCTTTACAGCTGGTGTAAATTCAACGTTTCTCGTTGTTTTCATTTGTTCTGCAAAAAATCATGAATGAGTTTAAGTCTCACATAACTAAAAATATAAATTATTACAGACAAATACATATCCTCACAACCTGTATCCTCTAAGATGTCAAGTATATGTTACGGAACATTAACTGTAGTCCGTAGGATTATATTCTAACCATATATCCTATATCAAAACGAGGTGAACTCAAGCTGATCGAATTCGATATAATTAGTACACCCGTGGCAACTTTAGTGTTGATCAAGGCTACTTGATACAGACAGAAATTCTGCTTGTACAAAGGCAAAACTAGCTCTGACTGGGGTTGTAAATGAGAGTTTACAATTGGCGCCATGTGTTGAAGATAGATACACAATGTAACATTACCATGCACTGGTCCGTGTACATGTCTTGTTTATTTCAATTTCCCCACACACACTGTCTGCATGGGACATACAATTTAACTTGATGCTATAGCAGTGAGCTCATAAAAGTGTGTTGCCTCAAATAAACTAATTATCGATTAGAGGCTTTCATGAATGGAAGTGGTATCTTGTCAACTTGCTATCGACAATTCGCCTTTAATTGTAAAAGATTCCACATAACAATATGAAAAACACCGCTTATTAGTGTATAGCGTTTGAAAACGGCACTGCTTTAGAGATAGAAGAACATTTGCATAGGTTTGGTCTGCTAACCAGACACTTTAACGCTGAAGTGCAGGTAGTAAACTTAACTATACCACATTAAAAGAACATTACAAATTTCGCAGAAAATTTCTTTGCACCTTTTTTATGAAGAAATCGCAACTTTTTCCAAAGAATAAGTTATCTTTCTGAACATACAGAATCAATTAAAACAATAAATTCAAGTTTTGAACAGATATATCTTGCATGAAATGGATGGCACAAACAGTTAAAATGCATTTCATGAATGTTTTATGTAAAAGGGGTCAGCGCTATTTATCCATTCGAGTCAAACACTTAATAAACAATTGTATTTGTATTTCACAACAAATTAATAAATCAATAGTATATACTCGATTGTTTCCCTTTTGCTTTGCCAGACAATTCGAAAATAGAAGCAGTAAGTAGAAAGGTAGAAGAAAAACATAGTGTTGTGACCGTTATCTGTTATGTAATGTAAATGACAACAGTCAGGTAATGTCCTCGCCTTCAAAGGCTTGATCAGGTGCCTCATGGTAACATTTCATGCTGTGCTTGACTTCTGAAAGCGAGCACGGTGATGCGATTAATAAAAAGACTAGTTTGTAAAATTATATTGTTAGCTCAGGAGTATTTAACAAAGATATCATAGAGGAAATATTTAAAACATTTGCTACACAGCAGAAGGCCATGTGCAGTCACTGATGTCGGGCGATTAATTACCGGCAGCTGGGGCAAAAATTTAGTCTGTGAACTACCACATTTTCCCCAACGAAATAATGCAAATTTACGGTAATGAAATATTAGCCATGTGTATGTAGAGAAGTAGAGGAAGGCAGAGTATTTCTCCATGAGACTTCTATATGTATTGTTAAACATAAATGACAAACGTTTGGGAATGACCGCACCTTTGAATACTTGACTTGATACCCCTTGTACGCCCGTCACATTGTGCGTGTTTTTTGATTTCGAGTAGGGTTGATGGGACACAAACAACTTTCCTATAGCCGTATAACTTTCTATAGGGGGGCTTTAATTAGCAATGACGTCTTTTTAGTCCCCACGGACGAAGTCCGGTGGGACTTATAGATTGGGTCATGTCCGTCCGTTCGTCCGTCCGTCCGTCCCTTCACGCAGATATCTCAGACATGCCAGGGTCAATTTCTTTCAAACTTTGCACAAGAATAGTACCTTACCTCATACAGATGCACGTCGATTTGTTTCACAATGCGATCAAATTTGGCCGTGTTAGAGGACTTTTTAGTTTACATCTCCATAGACTCCCATGTATAAGGCAGTCTCCATAGACTCCCATGTATAAGGCAGTCTCCATAGACTCCCATGTATAAGGCAATCTCCATAGACTCCCATGCATAAGGCAGTCTCTATAGACTCCCATGTATAAGGCCAAGAAAAATAAAAATTTAGTTTCTCATCCTATTCATATTGAAAAAAATATGCAGTGACACAGTTTTTAGTCCCCACAAATAAAGTCCAGGGGCTAATACATTGGGTCATGTCCGTCCGTGAGTCCATCTGTTCACACAGATATCTCAGACACTTTGACAAAATGTCACATGACCTTGGTGACCTTTGACCCCAAATATACATATTTGTCCATAACTCAGTAACCACAAGTGCTAAACCTTTCATATATGGTATGATGGGACACCTTATGATGCAACATATTGTACCTCATTAATTATGTGCATATCTAATTTTGAGCGACCCAATAGAGCTTGAGGTCTGATGTGTTGTATATAGGGATTACTTAGCAATACAATTTTTTTGACAAAATATCACATGACCTTGGTGACCTTTGACCTCAAATATACATATTTGTCCGTAACTAAGTAACAACAAGTGCTACACCCTTCATATTTGGTATGATTGGACACCTTATGACGCCACATATTGTACCTCATTAATTATTTGCGTATCTAATTTTGAGGAAGCCAAGAGAGCTGAATGTCTGACTTTTGGTGTATAGGGATAACTAAGCAATTCAATTTTTTTTACAACATGTAACGTGAACTTGGTGACCTTTGACCTCAAATATACATATTTGTCCATAACTCAGTAACCACAAGTGCTACACCCTTCATATTTGGTATGATGGGACACCTTATGACGCCACATATTGCACATCATTACTTATCCGCACATCTAATTTGAGCTAGCCAATAGAACTGGTGGTCTGATTTTTGGTTTATAGGGATAACTAAGCAATACGATTATTTTGACAAATTGTCACGTGACCTCAATGACCTTTGACCTCAAATATACATATTTGTCCATAACTCAGTAACCATAAGTGCTACACCCTTCATATTTGGTATGATGGGACACCTTATGACGCCACATATTGTACCTCATTATTATGCACATATCTAATTCTGATCAAGCCAATAGACCTGGATGTCTTATTTTTGGTTTATAGGGATAACTATAGGACATAAATTTTTTTGACAAAATGTCATGTGACCTCGATAACCTTTTACCTAAAATATACGTTTATGTCAATAAATAAGTAACCACAAGCGCTACGTTCTTTTATATTTAGGAGGATGGGAGACCTTTTGACAACACACGCTTTATCTCATTAATTATGCACATATCTAACTCTGGGCAAGCCAATAGAGCTAGAGGTCTGAATTTTGGCATAAAGGGATTAATTAGCGATACAATTTTTTTTTTCAAAATGTCATGTGACCTTGATGACCTTGGACCTTTATTATACATATATATGCATAACCTTTGCTGAAACTGAAAAAGAAACAACTTCCAAGCAAAGACATTACACTTTGTTAAGCTGTCTGCACCCCCATCTGTATCACAGTGATTTTAATCTAGACCCACCTTTTCAACAGGACTCTCCTCTCAAAGTATCAAAGTACCCTTGAAAAAGTTGGAAAAATGTCATTGACAATGACTTGTTTTTTGAACATCGCCTCCATCGGCTCAGGCGGACATGTTTTGCTTGTCTAGTCTTGGAATCACGCTCAATTCTGAATCAACATTCTGCACATGCGCAAATCGCAGGACAGTAAGACAACCTTGTAAACAGTGAAAACCCGATGGAATTCTGTCATTCCTTTCGTAAGTTACATGTTTTTGAAAATCGCTCTCAAAAATATACGATTTTCCGAAGTTTTCTGGTCATTTTTTCTGTCCTTTTTAGAGGACCTGGAGAAGATGAATGAGATTTTTCATGTGGAAACCGCCAATTTTCCCAGTGACCTGAATACATCACTTAACATTTCTACCCACAACCAAGTCGGGAACCCTCTCAAAACTGTTTCACGCTGCACAATTCGATGACCCTCTGCTGGGAAGTAGTTATCCGACTTCTGCAGTCTTTTTGTTGAGGCTTTCCGTTTGTTCCCTATTGCCTTTATCAATGGGACAACGCGAAATGTTTTGCCGTCGCTAGCCATTGTTTACGTATTGATTTTGAAATTCGCTGGATATTGCGGGGTCAAGTCAGGTCGTAAGCCATGTGTGCATGAGCTCCAAATTTACCCAGCAGCCTCGGCGAAAAGTTATACGGCCATAGGGCTCTATAGGGAAAGTTGTTTGTGTGGGATTAATGCATAGGCCAGTCAGTCAATCGCTCAATGAATCAATCAATCAATCAACACATGATTACCCTATTTGGTAAGTATAACAAGTATATCTGTATTCCGCGTTACTTGAAAATATGGAAGTATTCGTGTAAGAAGGCTTCATTTATAAACTATACGAAGAAGTAAGCACGACACGCGATAGATTCTCTATATCTCAATGAACACAAGGAAAAAAATACCGGGATTCAAAATTATTCGTAGGGGAAGAACTTTTTAAGATGCGTCATGTTTTTACGAACATTACCGATCAACAATTTTCCTCTGCTTTGAATCTCTCCTGATTTCAATCGCTCTTCATCGTCTTACGGAACGGAGGGAGTCGCCCATTTCGTTTGTTAACAGAGAGTTGCCATGTCAACAGGTGTCGCTCGCGCGACATCGCTGTTACGTCATGCGCACGCTACCTATTCGGAGATTTACCGTGCCGTGCGAAAGGTATATGTTTGCTAGGATTTATTTGTCTTAAAAATAACAAGAACGTTAACGAAATGACCACTGGATAACATTGCAAGATTCATGCAACGTATTATTCCAGTATTTAGCTACACGATATATCCTTGGTCCTCACAGCCGTTCATAATTTTATGTTGGCAACACAGAATCGTTGGCGGAGAGCGGCAGCTATATCGTTTGTTTATTTTGTTTACAATTGCAAATGTAGTTCGGGAAAACTTCAAAGCTGACGACGTTTATCTTACATATCTCGACGTCTACAATCATATCATCGTTGATGTTTTACTTTAAACGTCACGAGGATGGAGCGAGATGGGCATGGGTATATGTTAATCGATATTATCATATCGTGTCACGATTAACATATGTATCACGATGCTAATTGTTTAGAGAATATCTAATATGTGTAACTGTCATTTACAAGGCTTAGAATCTTTCACGCAACTTATTTCTATCAAAAACTAACATGTAATGGTTTTTGATAGCAATAACCACTGTGCAAAATTTGATGCTATACCTATTCAAATATAAAATTGTATACTGTTTTGTAGTGATACTTCGCGTAGAATACTTTGAAAATAAGAGAAGCCTTTTCCAATCACACTGCTTCACTCACCTATACTACTCTAGCAAGTATAAACGTCACAGTAGGATCGGTAATTTGTTCCAATGTAACTTTCAGAGTAATTTCAGAGTAATTATCTAATATTGAGCTGGGTGAAATTGACAATTTTAAATGTCTAGGGTTGACTATAAATAATAAGTTGAAGTGGGATAGACATGTCAGCGAATCGATTAGCAAGGCCTCACAAAGGTTGCATATCTTACGTGTTTTAAGTAGATTTGGTGCATCTGTGCAAGATCTGAAAAATATTTATGTTTCACTTGTAAGGTCAACATTAGAATATGCTTGTGTGGTCTGGCAGGGAGGGTTAACGGAAAAACAAAAGCAACAGTCAGAAAAACTTCAGAAGAGGGCCTTCAAAATTATTTACCCATTTGCTTCATATAGGGAAGCACAAAATATGCTTCAACTAAAATCATTAGAAAAAAGAAGAAAAGATATTTGTAAGAAATTTGGTGAGAGTATTCTACAGCCAGACCACAAATTAAATCACCTTGTTCAACCTAAAATTAACCATAGATATCCAACGAGAAACTGTAGCATTAGAAGTTTTCAATCAAAAACCAAGCGTAAAGATTCCAGCCCAGTTGTTTATAGTGTTAATTTATTACGTAATTGAATGCGTTTTATCAATTGTTGTTTGTTGTTGTTGATGATGCGTTTATTTTTTGCTAGAGTACGACTCTGTATTTTTATAAATCTTAGAATTGTACCTCTTATAATTTGACCTAAAGGTCACCATTTTTGAGGCAAATAAACCATTATTATTATAAGTTTATAGTTTAAACACAGTCTGTCCACTCACTTTGCAGAGACTGTGGTTTAGACACTTACCTTTCCAATACCACATATTCAAGTTAGGATCCTTCAAAGGCAGTGCACTTCTAGGACAGATGGCTGCCATTTTATCTTCTGTGATAGGAATACACCTGTCGTCTATATCCTCGCCAAGAGGAAGTAGTTCCCCCAACTTGTGATTTGGACACAGACACTTAAGAGAAGCGTTGTACGTCACGGTAGGAGTGTAGTTTGTGGTGACTACTTTTAAATCTTCCTCAATCAGTTGCCTTACGTTGCTTACGTGCTTTGGCTGTGGTGGAGATGAATGCTGATCGCTGGTTGGAATAACCAAAATCTTCAATTGGATATCAGCACTTTCCTTGCACAGGGTTAAATGGAAATCATCGTAGGGGAAATACAGGCGAGCCATGTGCTTTCTCAACACTACTGTACAGTCAGACCAACGTCTTATGCATCGAATTAGTAAACGGAAGAAGATGCCTTCAGGCAGAAAATTGCCGATAAAATGTAAGAACAGCTCACAACACATTGAACTTCTTCCTGGAAAAATAGCTCTATTTTTGCCTTTTGCATCCTCTTGCATTAGGCTTGGTAGATAATACATCCGCTGTACTCCTGGCGGTACTGGCATCTCACAAATGATGTCATACAGCTTCATCATTTTCAGAAGGATTGTCTTGTCTTCCTGTCGGTCATGACGCTTCAGAATATAATCTAACAAATCATCGTGTAATCTGCCTTCATAATGCAATTCTTTAATCTGACTACTGATTTGTACGGGGACATCTAGCTCACGCTTGTAAGTGATTGATATGTTGATCAGTATCTTGAAAAGACTAACCAACCAACCGACGTCCAAGATCACAGTGTTTTTCAGCTCAGGTACTGACTTGTCGTATAGTATTTCCCCGACACTGTGATAAAAATCAAGAGCTTCGATGACTTCCGCTTCTTCCATTTTCACCCTCTTCCCTAAATCCTTCACTTCATCCAGAGATATTATCTCCTTTTGCAGTTTCCTCACCGAAAGTTCCAAAAGTATCCATTTCGCTGGCACTGAACTAAGGAAAAGGTAATCCTTTGCCAATTCCTGTATCTTCAATCGAAGGGTTTCAACTGCAGGATCTGCAATGGTGCCATCTTCATTTCTGGACTTGTTATCAATTGCAATCATGTCAACAAGGTGGGCATTTACAGCTTGAGTAGCATGCTTAGCCAAGTATTCCTCTATTTCAAGAAATCGTCTATGGACTTCACCATCGATGTCAACAGCTGCAGCATCTGTAGTAGTGTTTGTCTAAAATTGGAATAATAAAGGTTTCTTTGATTTCATAATTCGATGTAGTTTAACACTAAATTACTATATCAAAACTGTCATGTTCTAAATGTAAAATTTTTAATAAACTATAGCTGTCATGAATCTTACCATTTAACTTTGAATTTCATTAGTTATAAGAACTATTTTCAAAAGCATCTAGTTAACCATGCATGATTAGAACAATCGAAACATTAATTCCTTTTGAATTAGGATTTTTGAATTCCGGTACATTAGATTAGTCAAATATCAAAGAAAAAAGATGGGGTCACCATGCTTCGATTTCTACGAAAGAACAACGGGCGAAAATTATTGAAATCTGATATAAAATTCCTTTCATTTCAAGTTCATGCAGTTGAAACGAAATGTTTATTTCTTATTTTATAATGATGATACAAAATAAAACTGAAAACAATGAAAAATTTAGAAAAATAATGGAAAACTATGTGAATGAATTGAATAATTTACTTTTTACTATATTAAAACATTACCCTTAAATTCTAATGTAAGATCTTGACTGGAGATTTACAGCTTTTCAAACTGCTGACGGCATTTCTATAGCTACTGCGGAATATTCATATGTGCGTCACAAACATTTAGCGTCGAACAGATGCTCACATAATTGTGCAATGCATGTTAAATGTTTCTACTCGTATATTCTTAAGATAAAGTATGTATGTAGTGAGACTGTAGATATAATGCACGATGAAATCTATTCTTTGAAATTTTCCTTCTATTCATTATCAAACGATTATTTTATTTTTCTCTATCTTCTTAATGTTTGTATATACAATGACATTATTGGCTAGCTATAGCAAAGTTTGAGTACATTACAAATGTTGGTTTCGAAATGCCGCCGGGAAAACAATTTTTGCTTGATTAACTATTCAAAACCTACAACGCCCAACCATTATACAAAAAAGGAACAAGACAAGTTGTGCGGCTACCGTAAAAAAAGACGACTGTCCACTTTCATGAAACTGCCGCAACTCTTCAGTAATATAGAAAGCCACTGTCACCACGAACGATGATCAGAATCACTTTATTGGACTCACAGACCCATCTTTCAAAAAAGATACACATGCCATTAGTACACATTCAAAACACCCAAACACAGATAAAGCACAGAACTTTGAAAATTCATATGGATTCTCTAGACATTAACAGAATCTACAATATCAAATCATCAGTAATCGTTAATCATCAGTAGGGTCCTCCCTATTCAAATAACAAAACCTGTGCACAACAGAAAAGCTCCATCTTTTCAGACAGTAAATCAACCCTTAACAAGCAAACAGAATTCCTTCCCAAATGCAGACACAAAAGAATTCCCACTCATTTAACAACTGACCTTCCATTGGCCACTACCGCCTATTTGCACATGCATAACCGCATGCTTTACAATATAAACAATCCTGTTCCAGCCAAATCCTCACTCCTGAAGATTGTTTAGCGCATGTCTAATCCCTTGGCATGTCTCTCTACGTACTCATAAGGCTAAACGTCTTGAACAATCGTGGCACAATAGGTTGACGGCTTTCTCTGCATCATTGAGTTTTACCTTTCCTTACAAGCGTTTGAACACTTTATTCATAACTGCTATGTACAGATATTACGTCGGTCTTTTTCGGGTAAAAACTTTGTTCCACTCCCTCTAAACTAATTAATCGTTAATTATTCAATGGGACTGAACAGTTTCCAGAAAGACGAAGACAATATTCTAGCATTGATAACGGTCCAAAATGTCGGCCACATTGAAAAAATGTCGGAATTATCCACAAGAAACCGAAAGGATCTGCTGCAAAAGTATTATAATTATTGTATGTAAAAGGGATGAAAGTAAAACGTCAATAGTTTTGAAGCGTTAATATCAGTATGACATGTTCATAAATTTCTTTGTATATTTACTTGCTTAGACCTTTGCCTTATGGATATGTTACTGTCGAAGGCAAATACGAATATATTAAATTTCGACGACCACGCTATTACAAATGATACGCAGAAAAGAACAGTCCAAAGCTATATCATCTTTCAAAACCAACGAATATTGAGGGCATACAGTGCCAGTATCAGTTGCATTAGGGGACGTTTCCATCTAAAAAACAATGCATATTCAATGCACATTCACCCCTTGAAATAGGGGTTTCAATGGGTATGGAGCTCCTAATTAAAGTTATTTGCCATCTCCTAAGCTGTTTTCAATATGTGATTAGAGATAGCGATTAAGTGGGTGTACAGGGAAGACATCTCTGCCTTACACACTTCACTCATACAGATAATTGTTCGCCTTGAACTTCTTTGAACATTGTACCCTAATTTTCACAGAATAGGACCTATAAATATACTACAAGCCATATGTTAGTTCAAATTAATAAAAGTAGGAACAAATTCCGATGTCCTGAAATGATAATACTGTTGTCTAGGTTTACACGAGATTGAGATTGTGCCGCTTCACTGTACAATACCTTGGCATAAAGTAGTATCGGCCAAGCTATTGGTATCTGAAGTTGTTGACTAAGCGTTATGTAATGTCTGATTATATCTGATATAACTACTTTAGATTGCATATTATCAGTGCAGAAAGAGCCCAAAAAGGTGCACTGTTTTTTAGATGCAAGCATCCCGTCATGGCAAGTTAGCGTAATTCATGCCGAATAATGTTGTTCAGATAACAATGATTTTTTAGATACCACTCGATAAAATCTTAATAAAAAACATTAAGGTAACTCTTTTGCAACCCTACCTGTCTTAAGAGGTCTTTCTTTGTTCCTAAAATGATGACCGGTGGTGCAACTGCTGTCTTAAAACTTCCGTCTGATTGCTTGAGACGAACTTGTGATTCTTGGCTTGCATGTGTGTGTATTGAATTCATCCAAAAACTAAGACATTCTACAGGAAAGACACAAAGAAATATCAACATAGTATACCAAACGATTTTGTACAGGTGAATTTACCTTTTCTTATTGCCCATGTCACATTTCTTTCCTTCTTTCTTTTTTGAAAATAAAGTAAAATTTATCAACAAATCACTACGTCAGCTATCAACATGAAGTGTCATGTCTACATCGCTGTTACAAGTGAGACAAACGGAAATTTTGCAAAGGATATTTAAAAACAAAGTGAATATAGCTAATATAGCATAATATCTGTGCAATTTAAACTTCAAAATAAGTTCAAGTGAAGTGTCAAGTCTTACCGGACCAGAAAATGTACCTTCAAAATCAACTTTATCCATCATCTTATTATAAAAGGCAAGATTCGTGGCACATGAATATTTCACATTGATTAAGAATCATTAGCATAAAATTTCAATACTGAAACAATGATCATTAATATGATGTGAATAAATTAATACCAATATGCCCCGTATCGTTCACTAATAGCATCTCCTGAAGATTTAAAATTTCTTCATCTGTCATGGTGAAAGCAAGCAGCCTTTTAGGTGGCATCATGCTCTCCTTTACTTAAACAATTTTTATGTAGTGAAGATATCTTGTTTTTGAAGATATCAAAAAGGTCCATCCTTGTAAACTGTGAGCATAGGGGAAAGAAATCAGTCCCCTGGGGTGGGGAGGGAGTTTTTTTGTGCAACGGTTTACCTTATTTTATTTTATTAATTTTGACTGTGATATTTCAAATAAAGTTCAAGTCCAAACCGTCTGACTGCTTTCTTTATTACTACAAGTAATTTTATTAATTTTGACTGTGGAATTTCAAATACAGATTTCGACTCCACACCGTCTGACCGCTTTATATATTACCGACAAGTCCTTATCTCCTCTCCAACTTGTGTATACGCCACTGTAATTGCTCCGAAAACATTGCAAACTTGCTAATCCGCTGTCGGTATCAGCGGATTAAGTGATTGAGTCAACACCACAGCCGTCCCACACGCATTAAAATAAGGAAAGGGTTGAAGATCACAGACACAGTGTCACGATGTCGTCCGTAAAACTAGTGGACGCTTAAAATATTCATGAATTCGTAAATAAACAGGAAGGTAAACAACTTATTTTTCATAAATAAACGTAAAGGAGCTCCCTAGTGACCGGCCATTGAGAGAAATTACTGAAAAAAGTCGAAAACCTGAAAGCAACAACCTCGCGACCGGTCGTGTAGACAAATGTTGGCAAAT
>LD354811.1:59073-87492 GCA_001465055.1 Ptychodera flava
AACCATTTATTTTATTTATTCCGATCATTCAGAGCATGAAGAAAGAAGAGAAAATGATAGAGAAAACAGTGTGAAAAACTCAGAACCTATTGGGTCGCCTGTGACCAGGGAAACACTGGGTGGCTTTCTACTCTGCCGATAGCAACCGTGGTGAATATTTCAATTCTTACGGACGTCCGCCCAACAGGACACCTTTCAAGGCATTCCTGAACAGGAACTCTGTCGACTGGATCTATAACAGACAAAGGCTCCAGGGACCTCTTTATTCAGTGTGGACAATACGTCCTTCTCTATCTGCTACATCGTTGCCGGGGATGGTCCATGTCAAACAATGTGAAGCAGTTTACTCAGGACCTTACTTTTAATGACTTTCTCGTGAATGATTTCAGTGAAAAATTGACTGGTGTTGATTTTTACATTTATGATGTTAACTTTTTACAGACTCATTTGACATAGAAGTCATATTCATTACATTGTTACTAGTTCTTGTGTTGGCTTTCCTGTTGGTGTTCAATAAATTTTCAAACTTGTTCAATTGAGAATACCAAGCATCTGCGTCTGATTTTTTCTCAGAGATGATGGGCCAAAAAGGAGGAAGGGGAGGGGGCAATTAAACATACTCATTCATCAAAACAATCATACAAAGAGTATAGACAGACAAGTTATTGATTTTCATTTTAAACAATAACAGTACATTTTATTTTCTCAAAGTTAACAAAATTTAACAGGGCAAAAAAACATGAAACACAACACCTTTTTTTATTGCAAGTGTCTCTCAATGTCGTTGGCAAACTTGTAATGTCCGAAAAAAATAATTTAGAAAGTGAAAGAAATCGAAGTGATTAATTGCTTGCAGAACCAAATTTTGAACAAACTGCAGTAATCATGTCATTGCAAAAAACCATTCCGTAAACAGACAGACTGTCCGATAAAGCTTCATAACATCCTTCAGGGTCTTCACTCCAGCGATAGTACAGTAACTCCAAGAGATCATCAAGATCGAGTAATCCGAGTGGAACATTATGATCCAGGGTAATGTAACACAGTTCAGCCATGGCGAGAACAGACTTCTGCACAGCCAGCATGTTGACTCGTTTGGCAGCATCAGTAAAGTATTTTATGATCACTTCCCGTTGACCTGCAGGGGCATTGCCATGGTACAGGCACTCATGGTCTCTCTGAGATTGGTAATCTTCCTTGCATCCCTCACAGTTTTGATTGATGATGGCATTGACTTGGTCCAGAATGAACTTAGCGTAGACTTTTTTGGCCACTCTCCTTGCCACTTTTCTGTCCAAGTCATTTGGCATATCACTGAAGGAAGGCTCTGAAAAAAGGACGAAAGACGGGTCTGTTAGTTCCAAGTCAATCACGGGCACTCTGTTGTTCTGAATTGATAGTCTGAATAAACTAAGCAGCTTATATGTAAATACGAACTTTGATGATAACTGTGTAAGAAATTTATAACAGAATGCCGCTCAGATTGAAATGCCAACTTAGCCACAAAACCAGATCAAGGTCGGACGTGTCTACGTGAATGTCACAAGCGACCACATCGACCGTATTCTTTTGATGTTAAACGCTGCGGCGGAATGAGGCATGCATATATACGCGTACTATACGTACGCTCGCACGACCTGCGCTGTGTCATTTCACATAATGATATATATATACACAAGGGTACGCAAATCATTTCTTAACGACATTATTTACCGATGAAGTGAGTCGTATTCCGTTGCGAAAACGACATATGAAATTTGAAATGGCATCGTAGCACACATCAAGTTATGAAAATGACAGACATGTAGTAGATATTCGAAATATGACCAAGAATAAATGCATCACTAATCCTGACTATATGCGTTACAAATTGCCGTTATCCGGTAGCGACTTTGGATGTTCGAACGTCGCAAAATACGCTAATATAGCAAATGCCATTCTGTGGTTTCGTCAATTTGTTATTTTGAAGAAAGGACTTATTTTTTTATTTCTCTTTGTAGTAAAAACCTTCCAATATAATATTCCAAAGAAGAACATATAAGTTTTCTTTCAGTTTGAGTGAAAGCCTTTCAATAGAACCCGAAAGATTTTTTCAAATGTGCATTCCTTTTTACTCAGTCTGTTTTGGTCATACGGAACGTTAACAAGCCTTGCAGGTTAAGGGTTACATTTTCACATTTTTTTCTTTGTTTTCATTCTATATTTTACATTCTATCGTCAGAGAGTTACATTGAAAAAAATAAAAAAAATTGTTTACGTTTTGCGGACGTCTTAGAGGGTAATAGTATCTGTCCCCCTGTCCCCCCTTTTTTGTAACGCACATCGTCAGGCTCCATGTTCATATGAGCATACCCTTGTATATATATACATTTCTGAGGCCGGGACAGCAGATGACAGTTCAGAGGCGCTCATGTGCATAGCTGTCATCGCGTGCACGTTCCATTCCAGCCACCGAACTCATGTACACGGCAGTCATAGCAACTCACCATCGTCATTCTCTGCCGCACTTCGAATACGCACTTCATGATTGTGGTAAAGACACGCTGGTAAGAACTCTGCCGTGCATGCCGCGATGCAGAATGACCGGGTGTGAGAGAAAGAATAATCAGTTGGGTGAACCAGCAGAATGCAACTGTTTCTTTTGTATTAATAATACCTCATTTTTGTGAGGCTTTTATTTTTTTTAAATCACGATGTAAATTCTCCAGCGCAAATAGAAACTTAAATACGAAATCATGTTTACACGCTTATACACCATCATTTAAGAACAACAGAATGCCCTTGAGTCAATTGCATGTCAGTGTCTTGACAGCATCATCAATATTCTGCACAATATATTTCAGCCAATTCCACTGATCCAAATTCAAATTGTTTCCCTTCTTTGTTGGAATCAGTTCTCATGTGTCGGGTTTCTTGAAGAATTCACATATTTCAAAGTGCACATTTCCCTTGTACATCTGCACACTCACAATCCGTGCTGACTCTCTGTGCCACACAGAAGAAATCTGAATTGTCTCTCACCTGCTTGACTAGTTGTGCCAGGCTTGGAAGGTTGAGGGACCAAACCAGCAACTGATGACTGACTGGACTGAGTCTGATCAGGCATAGGCACTTCCTGAGCAGGCTCTGGCAAGTTGGGGCTCTTCCTTCCAGGAACATCAGGAAACCTCTCATCTTGGTCAGAGACTGTTTGCATTTTCCAGACGCTGGTGTTGGTCTTTACATGAAAGTAATACGGACATTCAGCCTTCACTGAATAACACTTGTGCCATCTCTCTTCCAGTAGTCTTGGTGATAGTATACGAGTAGCCATAGCTTGAATAGTTGAGTTGTTTTTGTTGTTTGGATGAATGCCTGAGCAGAATTGGCCCTCAGCTGGCCCTCTTGCTACTTATATACTCTTGTTTTGCATATATTAACCAGTTGACCAATCAGAAAGGGTATGGCCATCCTAATATCCTTTGCAGTATTTAAACTGACCAATGAGAGGGACTCGCTAATTTCATTTTACATACTAGGGGTCTTTTCTAAGGTCATGACCTCCATATAACTCCCCTAGAAGTATGACAGTTCTCAACTCTCGCGCAACACGAGAGGACACAAATCTCGCGAGATGTGTGGACTATACCACATCCATTACTACTACTATGATTGATTTGTGTCCTTGGTGTTCCGTACATGTATTAGATTTGAGCTTAAATAATCTTTTACGACTTATTCATTCACTTTGTCATCTTATTTCCGGGCAATGCTAATGGCAAAAGGCGCCCTCACATTCCTGCCTACTTTGCCTAAATATGAGCAACCGCGTGCATTTGTGAACGACCTTCATTCTGGTTACTAGGTGTGTTGCTGTTTGTAAACTCTTAACTCATAAACAAGCAAGCGATTGATTCGGAGAGTGTTTTCTGCCTATAGCTGATATCGACTGAATGTAATACCAACGATGATTTTGCAAAGATAAGTACTAAGAAATCCATTATCACGCAGGAAGACATGCACTCTGTGCGCATTTTAATCAAGTCTTAGGCGAAAGGTCAGTATTGTCACAGAGACTGGAAGAGATGTAAAGAAGATGCAGCGACTTATCTCATATGGGTTCGATGACGATCGACATCTCTCTAACTTTCAAACGACCACCTTATGAATGAATACTCGGCCGTATTTTACATTCAATATAAAGAAGGGCGACAGGAATGACTACAAGCCTGGTTTAATCTCGTGCTTCAAACACAGCATCGAGAGACATTAATTTGAAAAGCGGCATGGCGTTTCTCTTAATGATAAGTCATTCAAACTGGCTAACAAAGCAGTGAAGGCAAAGCGGGTGCAACTACAAAGAACATAAAATGGGAAGTAACCTTGAGCATCTGAGGTTATTCCTCCCATTGAAGGAAGAAGACAGGCATTTTGTGAAAGAAGGATGGGTAACAATAATCTTCACGTTATGGGGCATCATTAGGGAGCCGTCATTATTTACGGCCTGGGGGTCTTAGGACTCTGATTGGGGTCGCTCAATAATTGAAAGCAAGGGGGGTTGCTCAAAATGTGGAGAGAAAGAAGGGTGACCCAATTTTTAGTGCAAAATAAAGTAAAACAACTCTCAAATTGCACCATTGCACACATTAATTTGTCAAAATTTTTGATGCGAGACGGGGAGAGCATCTCTCTCGTGCTCTCCCCTTGGGGTGTTCTAACTGTTTTAGAAAAATTAAAATGCAAATTAGAATCACCTCTCAGATTGCACAAGATTGCACAAGATTGCATACTTCAATTGCTCAAAATTGTCATAGGATCTAGGACAAAACTGATATGTTATGAATTCATCCTTTATTATCAAAGAAACATATATCTGAATTGATTTCAGTTTAATAACCATTTTTATATTTAACCATACTGTAATTCTGGCTTTTCATTCAGAAGCTGGCAGCTTGGGGAAATTATATGGCTGGCGAGGTTGCAAAAAACTAATGGATAGACTAAAATATACAGACTCTGACTGTTGGTCCTCTAATATCGTGTTCGAAAATGTAAGATTTTGCAAATGACACAAGAAGGTCGAAGATTATCCATTACTGCATATTATTTGGTCTTCAATCTCTGGTAAACTGAGAACTGTTTTTTTACAAAATGTATTGTCATCGTTTTATTGTTGAATATTGCACTGTAAAAATAGCGGACGCTAGACGCGTCTTTACGCGTTAAAAATGCGGATGTCGGTGTTAAAATTTGAACGACTAGTGTTCATATTGTTAACACTAGTGTTCATATTATGAAAAATGATGTTCTAAACCTGAACACGATATGTTAACAACCATCTCCTACAAATGTTCAAAATCTCAGCATCACAAAAAGTTTACAATACTTTGAACAATTAACAATCGTTTGTCTTTTTACTTTGTAATGGCTATATTAAATTTACTACTGCCTCGCTGTCCGGCAAACGTACACGGATTTTGGTGTAACGAATTTCACACTAAGTGAAAAATAATTCCGGTCTACAATTACTGAAAGCACGTTTTTTTTCTAAAAAAGGAAGTATACAAAATAATTTTACACGTTTATTAAGGGTTGAAATTTTGAAAAATTGAAAAGAAAATCAGAAAATCACTATGTTAGTTTTAATTTTAACATCGGCTTGCAAGAGGCGTTCTATTTCCAAACACTTGGTGTTCAAGTTTGGTGGCTTTTCCCATCCCATTATGCATCAAAACGGAAGTTTCGACATTTTTCTTGTAAGCGCACCCTGAAGCCGTGATCGTGCGGAAGCAAGACAAGAAAGGGTTATAGTTCTCTCTCCAAAATAGTAAAAGGTATTAGATTTTGAAGCATCTGTATAATTATCCTTTCAAATTAAATGTATTGTACTTTGAAATAGCTTAACTACGTGAAGAAATCTTTTTTCTTTCAATGGCTGATATACCAACAACTAGCTGTGAATACGCAGTGGTACTTTTGGCCATGGCCTATCGATCGATCTCACTCGGGTCAAGGGTCATCGCAACACAAATGTATTGATAACCCTTGACCTTAGCGCGATCGACACGCTTCGCATAGTACCGCTGCGTAATCACAGCTAACACATGTCTTTTACTGGACACAATCGCATGTAAAACACCAGTTAAACATCTTAGAGTATACAATGTATTGTTTCAGCATATGAGAGGTTTGCTTTCTTATTTTAATCAGTTGATGACAAGAAGAAGCAAATATTATGTAACAGTATTGAAAAGAGGCACTGAATATGACAGTCTGCCCATTTTCTTAACCTAATCAGCCCCTTGCCTTTCATTTAAAGTCACATCTCACCATATTACCAATTGTTCCATTATTTTAAGGATGTAAAAAGTTGGATTTAACTGAAAATCGAAGAGTTGTTACAGAAGCTGGTATTATAGATAATGAAGAAGATGAGTGTATAGGTAGCTGTCTGGAAACATGTTTGAGAACCTCAGTTCATCTCTAATGTATATTTAAACTTCCAGTGGTCAGTAACTGAATTTTGATAAGCTTCTGTATTTTTGTTCTGAATTAATCTAAGCTTTGGTAGCATGCTTGCTATGATCAACTTAATGTTGCCGGAGAATAAGCTTTCACAAACGTGTAGTCTCCTTTATCAGATGCAAGGATGAAATGGAACATTACAGCTGAAAGCGACAGAATATTCAGACTAAAAATGTCCACTCTGAATAACTGAATTTTCTGAAATTTTTATTCTGAATTTTCTGTCACTTTCTGCTTCAATTTTTCATTCCCCCTGCATCTAATGAAGGAGACTTCACGCTTTGAAAGGTTATGCCCCTATAACATTTAGTTGATAATAGCCTGCTACCAAACCTAAGATTATTTTGTATTATAGCTCAACACGTCTCTTGTTCTTAGCAAATGGTTTTTAGCTTTGCTGTCAGCTAAATAGGTGGATGTGTAGCATTGTCCTCAAATTTGTACATGCCAAGGTTTTTTCTCCAAAACAGCCAGTACGAATCCTGTAATATTTGGATTACAGGTCCCAAGGGATTACCATAATCAGATATGTTCAAATTATAATGAAATATGCACATTCATATTTTTGAGGCCAATTTTGCTATTTTTTGGCAAAAATCTTCTTCTCTTTTACTGACGTTGTTAATATTTGGTAAAAATGTCCCTAAGAATAACCTTAGTCAAATTTGTGCTAGTTCGGATGAAATGTTCAATTTTTTAATTTCATTACAAATCTTTAAAAATTCTTCTCCAAAACTACTAATTGAACAGCTTTGATATTTAGGACATAGACCTCTACTGATAGCCTTTTCCAGATTGTTCAAATTAGGCAGAAATTTGCAACTTTGTATTTTTAAGAGATTAAAGACATTTCAGACATTTTTAAGACATGAGGGATTATCAGAATGTGATATATTCAAGTTATGATGAAATCTACATTTTTTTTAATTTTGTTTTAAGTGTTATTTTTACCATTTTTGGTAAAATTTGTATAAAATTAATAGCAGGGTACATCAGAATTTGAAAGGCCTTTACGAATATGTTTTTAATTCCTGAAAAGTAGATTTTTGAAATGTCACCGATTTATTCAGGGTTTATTTAAAGGTATTACAAACAAACAAACCATTTTGTTTATGAAGGACTTTGTTGGGCAAGGAAATAGGTTTTTCCCTGCCAAGGACCAACTTTCCCCACTTTGTGCATGTTGTGCCTTACTGTGACACTTTGACAACTTGACATGTTGTGTTTACTTTAGTGTGGACAACTGTATACCATGTGCACTAGAGAAGCCTTGAATAACATTTTTTCTTAAAAATTCACTATTGTCTATACTAGGGGAAATGTCTTTAAAGGCGGAGCCTCCCTTTAAAAGGACGCCAAGGTATGGCGGCGTTCATTGTGTAAGTGGACACCAAACAGGCAACACGCGGGCACTCGCTCCAGAAAATGCAACTTTTTAGTTTTCCCCGGCCGAGAAAACCCAG
This sequence comes from Ptychodera flava, assembly GCA_001465055.1. Taxonomy (NCBI): domain Eukaryota; kingdom Metazoa; phylum Hemichordata; class Enteropneusta; family Ptychoderidae; genus Ptychodera; species Ptychodera flava. The sequence goes on from LD354811.1 coordinate 67,041, forward strand.
ACAGACTGCCAAGCGGTCAGCGTGAAGTTGCTGCTGATCGAACTCTGTGGTTATATTCAAAGTCTAACGCAACTGGAAGACAATTTTTAGGAAATTCGAGCGTTTGTGGTGGGGAATCAATGACCGTTGACTATTTGAACTGACCGTCAATCAAAAGCTTGCATAAACTCTGTTTGCAGGATTAGCAACATGTGACAAAAGGTTGAGATGGGTTTGTGTAATTAATGCTATAGAAATCAAACATCATACTGGCCATGTGTTTGACTGGGAGGAGAACTCCACTAATGCGAGAACCAGGGATTGAAAAGTGCCGCTTTAAGGAAGCATCTTACAAAAATAGAGTCTGCATTTCATACATATACGTATTTTCAACACAAGTAAGCCAAATTTTGAGCTTTTTCAGATGATTTTTGTACGTTTTAAACATGTATGAACATAAAACGTAATGCACAATATTTAAGTAACACCTGTTTTGTCATTACTTTGTTCATATTTTTTGAAACGATCTACAGTGTTTATGGGGACTTTTATTGCTTATATTTTTGATACGTGGGTGTTAACACCGTTGGTATTTTCATCTGAAAAATTTACATACAAAGTGGCAATGTTTATTCGCCCATTTTACAGTAAACTGTTGTATTTTACTCCAGAAATGTTTTGTGTATTTTTAGAATAAAATAACTTTACTGAATATCAGTGGTATGTAATGTTATTTAAAGGCTTGAACACCCCGTGAAAGCCCAAAATTAAAGGTGTTCAACAAGCGCGCATAATGTGTTCTAGCCTTTAACACACTTATCGTTGAACGGCGTCCATGCGTTCAAAAAATGTTACCGCCCTTTGAATGCGTAAAAGCGTTCAATTTTTCAGATATGAAACACCATGTTGTGAAATATAGTGTCTGATGAACACGTAACGTTCAAAATCTGCACATGTGTGTTCAAAAATTGAACGTTGGTTGAACACGTAATGTTAAATTTCTGAACGTCTAGACGTGATTAAAAATTTTACAAAAAGGCGTTTAATTGGTGTTCTATCCTTGAACACTTAACTTTACAGTGTGTGACTCAAACATTGATCACGCAAAAACTGTAATAAAATACCATCGATCAATGTCATTTCTAAACAGTTTTACCGAGTGTAAAATAAATTAAAACACCTCTCAAATTGCACCATTACACACATCAATTTCTCAAAATTTTTGATGTTGGGGACGCCCCCTCTCGTGCTCTTTCCTTTTGGACAGTTTTAGTTAGTAAAATTAGAAATTGAAAATACCTCTCAGACAGAACCTTTGCACACATCAATTTCTCAACCTTTTCCAGGCAAGATAGGGGACACCCCCTGACACTCCGCCCTCAGCCTCTCGCGTGTTCTCCGCCTCCCCCCCATCGTACTTTAAGTCAGATATTCTAATGAAAATCCTGTCATGATACCCAACCAAATTAAACAATACTATATGGTTGGATACTGGTTATAGCGTGAGTTTTTATAAATATTTTGTTGTGACTTTGAATTTCATTTCGTTGTTTTCACCTTTTTCAACTGTCATGAGATAACCGATGATCGGAAACTTTGGCATGGTACACCATGATTCGAAAGGTCATTACTATTGCTATATTTTTATAAAGTTTACAAATACATGTATTGATATTTAACTATTCTAAGTGGGGACAGTCAAAATTTCTGTGTTAGAGAGGCGGTTTACTCAAAGTCATCATGGTTGGCCGGGGGGGGGGTACTCAAAATGTCAGAGCTTCCAATGAAATTCTTCCGACCCCTCCCGCCCGTAAATCATGACGCCTCTCCTACAACGAACTTTGAAGTCCATGGTTGCGATGAGCACAAAAAAATTGCATAGCTGTTTCAGAAAGACAATCGGGATACATTTCCCTGCAGAATTTTGAGAATATGACATCAATCTCGAGACGGACAGTAAATAGATTGTCGCTCTACTCTCTTGCGCGTGCTTGCAATGAAGGCAGAAAACAAACGCCGCCCCCCCCCCCACGCCCTTACGGTAGAGAGCTACTCTGAGACTGATAGTCGGTGATATAGAGATAGTTTGTTGGTCGTTCTATGACTTTTTCCCAATTTCCGCTGTTTCATCACACGGTCCATGATGTTGAGAAGAAACTTGTTACAAGGCAATATTCATCGTGAAAGGCAATAATACATTACATCAGTGCAATCTGTTTGTGTCAGACACGTGCGCTGCAAACTTAAGGTTAATGCTTAACTGCATAATTTTCAAACTTTAATTATCTATTAAGCGTTAAAACCTATTAACGATTGACCTCTTCTTTCGATTCTCGTAATTTTGTCGTGTGTGTTTTGAAGTTTGTTCGGATTAGAATTAGGTTATTTATGTGTTAATAAGCGACGTCAAGCTCACATCAAAACGCGAGGTGTTTCACCTTTAGCTGCGCCACAGACCATGAAACAAAAGACATAACGCGTTCCTAGCAAAATACCAAAAGTAATAATTATACTGCTATGACCGCAGAAAGGTATGAGATAAAATTGATCCGACCCTGATATGGGTCTCACGAACCTCGGCCATACGGCCCCGCACATGCTTCAAATACCGCTCGTATCATATTAAACAGTCATATTGAAAATAATACCTGGACTAATCCTTTTTAAAGCATTAGCAGGCACTTTAAGACGACCATGCGTAACAAAATCGTAGAAATCGCATTACCAAGTGTATGTCATCTACAGTATGCGTGTTCCATAATCAGTCGTTTTTATTCGCATCCGCATCGCATCACATCAATATTTTCTTGCATCGCATAAGCATCGCATCCGCAACGCATAAATAGGGAAATAACGACGATTTCATCATTGGATGTATAGCATCGCACCGCATCATTATTTTCTTGCATCGCATACATAACTCATACGCACCGCATACGTATTGCATATGCATCGCATCATCTTTTTCCTACATTGCATACTCATCGCATCAACGGGGAAGAAACGTAGATCGCATCATTGTAGCAGCCAAAGGATACATTGCATCGCATCGATCCATCACCTAAGGTCGTATCCCATCCGCGGGATCGCAGCTCGACAAAACATGAAAGTACACTTTATTGAATCGGTTACATTTTACCCGTTCCAAAGCAAGATTGAATTCGTTTTTTGATTTGGTAAATAAGTAGTAATGCTTCGTGCTCAAGAATAAAGAATTCGCTCTGTAGCCTAAAAACAGTAAATGAGACATTCAAATATATCCCTTTTAGGCCAAAAAAATTGATTTGTTTCTTGTCATCGCGCACATCCTTTCAAAGTGTGCGCGTCAACTCTTTATTTTTGCGTTTTTCATTTGCCGCTATGAAAAAAGGGGGAAATGTATCAAATTCCACAAAAATTAAAAAAATGAAAAACATCGCGTCACCGCATCATTTTGGCCACATATCAATGACCAGAAACAAACCTATTATTGTGTTTAGCCTTACGTACATGTTTGATAATGAAGTCCCTTTCTTAGTTAATTTCTTTGAGAAAGTGAGCTTCTAGACCTAGTTTTTCATAAAGTTTTCAATTCGTAACAAAGGTATCCCCTTCATTTATTTTTCCATTTCAGAAAAAAAAAATCTGACTTGACAAGTGTATACCTTCCCACCTGGTTGACATGATAATAGTATTTCTGTAAAACCATTTTAAGGACCTATGTCCGACATCTATGAAGACAACAATTATTCATATCGAACGTTCTATGTTAAGACAAATTTGCCAAAGTCGCATTTTATTATGAAAAGATAATACTTGATTGGTGGACATAAATAATTCGTACAAAATCATTACGACAGTGCGACATTATTAATTTATCGTCACATGTCGGTCAAAGCAATGATCCAGATTATACCCTGTAGACTCAAATGTTAAAGTCGGCCTCAGAACACTTAATTTGAGTATGATAACAACACGTACATTATAAGATTACTTTGTACCACAATTAAATACAGAAAAGAAACGTTTGGAATGTCTGTTAGGACACTATTCGATTATTCCTATACATCGAGTATGTTCGATATTTCCCTATAATGATGCAATTTTACAAGCAACGACTGATACGTATGCGATATGACGTGCATGCGATCACTGCAATCCATGAATGATGCCATGCCGATGTGACCAATCACCCGATGCAATATTTAGCCGATGTGATGTCGATACGATTGTGACACGATGCTGATGCGATGCGAAATTTTGGCGATGCGATACGGATGCGATTTAATCTGCAGCTGCCGGAGTTACGATTTATGATGCGACGCTAATGCGATGGTTTGGCGATGCGATATGTAGACGATGCGATGCGGTTTCGATGTTGATGCGAAGTGATGCGATGGGTTATGGGATACGCGCACTTTATATTCACTCTCTGACATGTGACTACCGAAACCAAGGAAAAATACAGAAATAAAGAGCTCCAGATTGACCGTCAAAAATTGGTGTCAATCGTTGCCACCTTGGGTACTTACGCTTTACTGTCCAGTATTTACCATCACCGACAGGCAAATTGTCGTCAAGAGACTTAGTGAGATCAGTTACAAGAAAATAGATGACCCGATTTGCGAGGAACACCTGGGAGACAGAGACAGAGAGAGAGAGAGAGAGAGAGAGAGAGAGAGAGAGAGAGAGAGAGTAGGGGCGGGAGAGACAGAGACACAGAAAGACAGACAGACAGACAGATAGAATGCATGAATGCTTTTAATTTTAATTTAATTTTTTCAATTATATATGTTAACTAATCATTAACATCTTTAATGTAAAAGGCGTACGTTACTTAGATTAGTCAAGTATCAAGTCAGTATTATAAGACAGTCAAGTATAAATTCTTTATCTCAACAATGCATCATATGCATACTATTTTGATACGGTAAATATTTCATCATCAATAAATCTCACAAAATAAATACAACATCGATCACTTTATCGGTGAAGTTTGCATTTTGATTGCCCACATAATATCATAATATCATCGATTGACTCAATGACAAAGTTGTGAAGTAGTGAGTTCGAAGAAAAATAGCTTGATAACAGTGAATCAAATTGTCTTTAAGATCATTGAATTTTTTTGTAAGCAGTATACAACTGTGAATGAGGCTTTATCTGAATTTAATGAACACATTTATTTTTATTAGGACAATTATCTGTTTTTAATTGACTCTTGAAACAAATATCAAATTAAAAAAGAATCCAACCTGATGGGTGATGTAATATATACTATGTCCTGCAAAATCCCATAAACTGAAGTATACATTTGATTCTTCACTCCTTATTCGGTGTCGGCCCAGCTTTTCATAATACTGAAGTCTTAACCTTTCGCAAGCTTCAGATATTCGTTCTCCTTCCAGTTTTACTGCATTCAATACATCGGTAACTTCGGCTGTTGTGGTTTTCTGTGTGTTTTGCTGTGTAGCACCACTAGCAGAGGGACCCTTGGCCATTCCGCTTGTGAGGACATCTGCCAATAACTTCTGCGTTTCTATGATAGATTTATCAACTTTGTACTCTGTAGTAGACTCTACATGAAAACAATTAGATAATCAAAAAACATATTATAAATCCTTAAATCATTCAAATAACAGTACAACTATTCTGACATCCATATCTATCGATCCTGTGATCGATCTTTGCGTTTGGGATAGGTCGTTCGAACAAAACATCGGAAGTGCAATTGTCATTGGTGAGAGTCATCATTTCAAAAAACATACTTGTAAGCAAATTTGACTGAAAAAGATTTTCGTTTTCTTGCTCATAGCTCATATCTGTTTAAGACTCCACTTTAATCTTTGGATACGGTAGGGAAATTTAAGAAAATCAAGTGAATATAAGAAGAGCTTATCCAATATTATCATTGCTTAGTTTGGTCGTGGTGCTACGAGTCACCACAAGGTTCGAAGACGAATGTGATGTGGGCCGCATCGTCATGAGTTTCAATAGTCCTGTTTCAATATGACGTACTATTCATGTCCTAAACACATGTACCAACCACAGTGATTGGTGTCTGCGGTCCTATAAGGTCCCCTTAAAGCTCACTGATTGGCTGGACCCTCTCTCGTAGGTCTCATTGCCATGTAATGTTCATCTCACGGCATTGTGATTGATTTCTTTGTGTCCTTGTGTTAGCCTCGTTAATATATAGCGTTTGCTGCCTCGCAATGTAGTGTCCCATGTATATCCTAGATACCGTTGTGGTAACAAGTTATTTAAAGTGATTGCATCTAATACGTGGTGCGATCATAACTCACAAAGACAAAGACAGAAGGCTGAGAAATATTCACTTGTTCAACGTCTATTTGGCTCCGAATACTTGCTGGCAACAATTCAATTTTAGGTGATATTTTGACAGTTGCCAGTGTGAACTAAAGCCTCTTCTATTGAAAATGTGTTCTAAACACACAAACATTCTGAATAGTATCGAACATATCGACTGTTCATCGATAGGGTTTTTGAGCCATGTAACATATATATATAACACATTATATAGCAGGCCGTTTTCAATTTCCGAGCATGCCGACAGCATACCCTGAATTATAATATACAAGCTCGCAAATTCAACGCTCTGATTGCTTCAGAGACAAAAACACCCGTTGTATTACTCGTGATGTACCATGGTTGGAATACCACAAATTGTATCAGCCGGCAGGAGAGCCTTTCACTTTTGGTTTGGAAAACAACAATTGGTGTAAATAAGGAATATCACACAAGTTGTAATAATTCATTTTCTCATTGCGATATTTCAATCCAATTGTATGACACAGTAGTTTACTTAGAACAATTTCAAAGGCATCATCACCAATCGACTCAAAACAGTATGCTGCTTTAATGTACCCCCTTTTCTAAGAATGAAATCGATATATGGTTTGGTGGAATTACTGGAAACATGGAAAATGGAAAAAACGGAAAACGCAAACCGGAATCCGGGATAAAAGATTCAGTTTGTGTCTTTTTTGTAACAAAAAGTTCCGCGCGATGAGTTGGAGAATAATACACAAATACGGTAAATCCTATACAGAAAGAGCTTGCAAAGCGCGGTATCTCATTTCATTCGTCTGCATGTACACAAACTTCCTTTGTCAATCGAGGTGGTAGCTTAAGCGATATTGAGACAACATCAACCGAACAAACACCAAAGCAGACAGCTCAAAGATTGCTGAAAACGTAATTGCAAGTGTTATACACCTTATCCATCACCGTACGTCTATTATAAACGTCCAGATGAAATTTCAACAACAGCAAGCACAACGACATCGACTATAACAGACTCTTATGCCCCTCCCACGTCAGCGACTTTCCGTACCAATGGATGATTCCAATCTAACCCAAAGAACCTCCACCATCGTATCTATATGTAACCATATAATACATAGATATTCGCAAAAACGTGTATGATGGGTCATAGCAAGTGATAGGCAGCAGAAACGTGTGTTGTGGCCATAGATGGCGCTAGACACTGCCTGTCCTTGCAATCTGAGAGTGGGAAATCCCTCATATTGACTTTGCACGCTAGTGGCCTTGAGCACAAGAAAATAGGCCCGAATACTATGTCTATATTACGTATTGATTTTGCAATTTGTGGTGTTTTATCAAAGGTAACTTTATTCTAAGGTAACTTTATTTCAATTCACTGTAAGTGATCAGATCCATCAATACCTCTAGTTGGTCAGAAATTACTTTTAATTTGAATATAATAGTCCTACGCACTGTGATATATATAGTTCGGAGAGACACGTTTTCAGGGGAGTCACACCATAGACAGCATGCAGTGAGCACCAGATTTTTGGGCGGCAGACTTGAGTTGGTTTTGGACAGCAGCAAGTGTGCAATTTAGGAACAAACAGCTACTAGGGTCGAGATGTGTATGCCATCCTGATGTACAACACATTTCTGTGAAGTTGTAGTTAGAATTGGCGAATTTGTGGACCTCTGAAGCCGGATTTTTGTGCCTCATATGTGTTGACCACGGACACGTGTATTTGCAGAAATTGCTGACTCATTCCAAGGTATGGCTATTCTATTACGAAGTCCATGTACAGCTGTTGTGAGTGTGCTGTTGGTGAAACCAGCCATGCATATCAGTCGCTGTGTTGAGCAACTCCTTACTTTAATTTAGAGGCTGTTTAGCAGTCTAAACTATTACACTTGTACGCTGAAGAATGCTGGACAGTGCGTAATGTTGCAGTTACGGAGAAGTTTTAAGGCCTGAGACATTTCGACAGCAAGAGTGTGAGTGTTTGACCAGTGTCTAATAATGAGTGTATGGGCTGCAGTAATTTCCTGCCACGTGTGTGCTACGTCCGTGTGAATCCACAGTGGGTACAACTCTTCCAACCTGTTGAAGGAGGTGAAGTTGATTAGTGCATTGAGAGACTGTGTTGAGAAGCAGACGACTGTTGGAGCTGGGCAGTTTATTCAAGCAGCTGTGAAGAGTAATATCGTGTGTATATGATTGAAAGGAATATAATACAGAGAAGGTTATTACATGTTAATTGAATATTTAATTGCATTGCTGAGAAACTTGGTGTGATTCTTATCAGAATACATTAGCATGTGTTAAGATTAAAAGGCAAACTCATTTACATGTCGTGCATTTACATATTGTGATTTGAATTACCATGTGTTGAATTACTTTGCAAGTAATTTTGGGAATATTGGTTATATTGATGCAGACTGATTTGGAGTATTTGGATTATTTTCATTCATTATATTTTTCTTCTATTTTTATTGGATTATTCCATTTATTATTAAAGGTTAAGTAGTTAAGTTGATTTTGTAGCTCGACCATTGTGAATGATTTATCAAAGTTTCATATTATTCATGCTATAGAACATTATCAGAGTCTGTAATATTTATCAGCATTTATGGTATATTCTGTAGAATTAGTTATTTCTATTTGTATAATTTCTTTTGGTTAATGAAGTGCTGAATTTGTTTAGTATTTGTTTTGTTTGTTTTTGTTTTTTTTGCTCGGTTACTAAAATTGCATTTCACCATATTAACCGAGTGTTTACAATCAGTTGTGTATGTTAAGTTACTTGAAAGCAAATTGATTTAGCGAGTCATTAACTAGTCGAGACGGACAATTTAGAAATACATAGCGATTCTATGCTGACAAACAGTTGCACAATTTGACAATCCACTCTGTAAAAGCTGTGTACAATTCTAGTCCGCTGTATTTGATGCACGTACCTGATGTATAATTTATTTACTGCAAAGGTTGATGTGAAGTGATTTTGTTGTATTATATAGAGCTCTGGAAGATAATATATATATTCTATTTTACGTAAATACTGCTTTGCTTGTCTTCTGTCTACCCCTCCCCGATTCTAGGCACCCATAAGTTTCATATGCCCGGTACATATCAAAAATTGAATTCCAGACTAGATGCCCCAGAGAGTAAACAAATTCTTTATGTAATTCATGCTTGTTTTGAGTTAATCCGGCAAGAAATTGGCTACACACACACGTCCGTTCTCGCTTTAAAGGCCACATCCATGTTTAGCGTCCGTTTTTTTCTCCATAAGACGGAAAACTCTCATTGATAGCATTGAATTTCTTTATTTTTTTCTTTGTTCAAGACATGGATATATTTGTCTAACACATCCATGGTGAAATCAACACCATGAAAAAGTAACAGGGTCTGGTAACGCCAGCACGCCTTTTCAATGAAAAAGATGTCATAACATTTGCTATAATGCCTGTACGTTTTGTCTGTAAAAACGACAATGGCTGCACAACAGAGAATCCACGCTGACTTTATTTTCGCTGTATCTATGCTTTCGCAACTTTGAGATGCTATAAAATCACTCTACTGTTTTTATACTATATATTCGGAAAAGCTCAGACACTGTGATCTAGAACGTATGTATGTCATAATAGTCATGCGCGATCCAAATTAGGACCTCATGTAGCCGGTTTTGTCTATGGACCTTAGCAGGGCTGTGGTAGGAGGCCGTATAACTCGCGGGAACACAGCATCGTACGCAGGGCTGTGTATCTTGATACGTTGGAAAACACAGTAGTGAGTGTTTTCAAATTTCCCAATTACAAGATTTGAGTTTTTAAGGTGCAATGCTACACATTCCTGATTCCATTTCCCATTTTCCTTATTCCATGTTTCCGATAATTCCACCAAACGTCGAAATATACCCGCCACATCGACACCTTACGATATAACGATATTTACAGCATTTACGATATTTATAATATTTACAGCATTGCTACTGCACGTCCCACTTTTTTTACGGTAACAAATGACATTAGTCGTAAGGGATGAAGAATTCAAAATTTTACTAGTTTCTTTGCTTTACGGACGATGATGATTGTCAGAATCATATACTTCATGTCTGAACGCTTTAAACATTGTTAGAGATAGCAATCGTACCAAACTTCTTTCCCCATTGCACAAGACGTCATCACAGGCCAAACTTTTCCAAATTTACAGAAAAGAATGTTTGTTTTGCGCTACCGACCAAATCAAAATATTACAATTGAATGTCGGAATCGCTGAACTCCCAGCGTGCAGTGCAAAATAAAACAACCGAATTGAATGACTTGATGTTTCTCAGTGAACACTGATTCTCTTTGTCATTGTCTTCACGTCGCGGTCGAACCAAGCTTAGTTTAGTTCAAACATCATGAATGACTGGTTACTACAACGGTTTCCAGAAAATACATGGAGCATTACACATAAGGAGGCAGTGAACATTCAAGGCGAGGCTATTAGTAACACAGGGACATCATGATGAGGCAGCCAAGCACAGTGCCGTCAACTGAACATTACACGGTAATGAGACCTAAGAGAAAGGGTCCAGCCATTGAGTGGTTTGTAAGTGGACCTTATAGGACCGCAGACACCAATCACTCCGACAGGTACATGTGTTTCGGGCCTCACTTCTGAAACAGGACAAATGTGTCCCGACCAAGGGGTGATAACATGGGATATCACCTTTTTATCATATCCCAATGACTAAATTTATATTTAACAGATTGAAAACCTTCAATAAAGTTTGATGTTGCCAAAATTTTGAAGGAACTGTTTGACGGTACCATGTTATGTCCATGCGTCAACAAAGGATTTTTACCCAGATATTTACCGAAGTTTAGTAGTTTACTGGCATAAATGCAGTACATAAGATCGGATCTCGATTTGCATAGAGTATGATTTACTATAATTTAGAATAACACTGTCTGAAAATTGTATTTCTCTTTTGTTAAAATATGACGTTACACTTGTTCAATAATCATTTCCATTTAAGTATTCTTTACTCTATCTTGTCTATATTGTTCTTTGCTATAAATTTAAGTGGCATTTAACTTATAATTTTTAGTGTGTTTCGACATACTAAATACTCTGAACATAGAGAATGGCTGCAGCCTGACCGACAACGACAACTCTCAACAGTATTGTACGATTACACGGCTCTGTACAGTGTTTATCTACAACAAAATAACACGTAATACGTAAGCATGTGTTCTGAACACCGTAAGGCCCGATATTCCCGAAATAGTTTTCAAAACCAAAAACCTTTAGGGATCAGACGTAAGACAGCTGAGAATTGTTTGTTCTGTTTTAATAATAGGTGGTCGCCTTTAAATTAGTGCGGGTTACAACAAAAGATTTGGTCACAGCTGATAAATCATGATCACGTCAGAGGAGACACTGATGCGGTTGTGGACATATGATCACAAAGTATGCACAGCATATACTCAAACTGTACATAACATTTCAAGTTGTTAAAAGTGGCCTCAGTTTTTGTTATTTTACTATCATTCTTACAAGTACTTTGATCAGCCAAAGTTTTGGCTCTATAAAAGGATATAGATGGAATTAGTTTTAATAAGCTGATTTCAAAGAGGTAATGGTATCTCCTTTGTACTTTAGAAAAGTGAAATGTGATGTGAATATAGCGTTCAAAAAGTCAAAAAACAACGATGTAAAGATTCAAATACCATTCATATACTTTTTTACTATTTAAAGTTCACGGCGGGGCTGCTTCGTTAATATCAATATAGAGAGCCAATCAATGTGGAAAGAGGTCAAATATAAAGACATTTCAGGCACAACCCGTCCGTCAGCAACTAAAACAACAATGATCATTTGCTGACGAACGTCTGCCAAAACTCAGTGAAGTCCGACATTTAAAATTGTTCCCGCTTGGTAATTACGTGACCACACGTTTTCTGTCTTTTTATCTTTAAAAATAGTTGCGAAGTCTTTTAATTTCGACGATTTGTTGAACAACATTCCGCTAAGTATAGATTAGTAAAATAGGGTGAAATTTATTCGGTGAAAATTGTGCCAACCTCTCCTCTGTTCTATCAGGAAACGTAATGTACTGCTCTGACCGAGTAATACAGGTACAATATTGCTACATTACGATAGAATGAAGGCGTCATTGACAATGTAAACAAAATGTTGTCCTTAAGGATGTGAGTGGTAAAATTAAATATAGAATAGTAACAGGAAATTGAGAGAAATCTTTAGTTGTAATTTGGGATTCAGAATAGAATGAAGAAGTAAACATAGAAAGTCGAGTTTTTAAATTGAGTATAGAATGGTAATAAAGGCGAGGGCAATCTTTATTTGTAAAATTAAAATTCAGAATAGTAAAATAGAAAGAACAAATTTTAGCATGGATTGGACACCATAAATGTACTAGCTAGTGTTCTGAGCGTACGAAAGAACGTCTAAACGAATACAAGACTTAGTTGCTAAGTAGGACAACATGTATAGTTTATTGTCAAATGTGTTAAAGTTGTTATCCATCTTAATTGTCTGCAGAGATGCGGATCCTTAGAAATATCAAAGTTTCCCTGCAACATTTATATATGTATAGAAACATTTTGTTATATCAATTTTTAGCTCACGTGTGTAAACACGTGGGCTATTGTCATAGCGAAGTCTGTCTGTCTGTCCGTGTGTGTGTGTGTGTTAGTGTGTGTGTGTGTGTCTGTCTGTCTGTTTACACGATAACTCAAAAACGCCTGAACGGATTCAAGTAAGATCTGGTACACAGGTACCATATGCTACTTGCAAAAACTGATTAGATTTTGGTTAGTGTTGCGTGCATATTAATGAAGTTATGCAATATCGTTTCTTTCCGTACAATGGTTTCCCTATGGAGACGGTAATGACAGTGTAAACATATATCAAGAAATACTGCACAAAATTTCATGAAACTTTTCACAGATGACAATCTCAGAACGTTATGATGATACTGTGAGTGTTATGTGAATTGCCTTCTCATTTGCATATTTAATGAACTGTTGTTATTAGTGAGATAACTCTAAAATTCCTGCACCAAACTTGATGATACGTGCAACAAATATTGATCTGATATATATCTAATTATACTTAGAAGCATTGGACAGTGTCAAGTTAATATATTGCTCATTTGCATATTTTATGAAGTTTTGTAATTAGTCATATAACTTCGATTTAACTTCACCAAATGTGATGAAATCTGCTGCAGATACTGATCCGACTGATATCTAACTGTAGTGTAAAGCATTCAGTAGTATGAAATTAATTAAAGGTTCATTTGCATATTTAATGAACTTTGTAATTAGGTATATAACTCTGAAATTACGGCACCCAAGTCTTTTAAATTGGGTACAGATATTGTTTTGATAAATATCTAATTGTACTGAGAAGCATTTGGCAGTGTCAAGTTAACAAATAGGTCATTTGCATATTTTATGAAGTTTTGTAATTAGTGATGTAACTCCAAAATAACTGCACAAATGTAATGAAATCTGCTGCAGATACTGATCTGACAGATATCTAATTGTGGTGTAGAGCATTTACTTGTGCGAAGTTAATTAAGGATCTATTTGCATATTTAATGAACTTTGTAATTAGTAATATTACTCCAAAATTACAGCCTTAAATTTGATGAAACTTGCTACAGATGTTGATATGATAAATATCCAATTGTACTGAAAAGCATTGAACAGTGTCAAGTTAATAATTAGATCATTTGCATATTTCATGAAGTTTTATAAGTAGTCATATAACTCCGAAATAACTGCATCGAATGTGATGAAAACTGCTGCATATACTGATCTGACAGATATCTAACTGTGTTGTAAAGCATTTAGTAGAGTAAAGTTAATTAAGGGTTCATTTGCATATTTAATAAACTTTTTAATTAGGTATTTAACTCTGAAATTACGCCACCAAATTTTGTGAAACGTGCTGCAGATATTGATTTGATAAATATTTAATTGTGCTATTAATCATTGAACAGTGTCAATTTAATATAGGGATTATTTGCATATTTAATGAAATTTGTAATTAGTGACATTACCCTAAAATTACTGCATTAAATTTAATAAAACGTGCTACAAATGTTGATCTGATGGATATCTAATTGTCCCATGAAGCATTGAGCAGTGTCAAGTTAATTAACAGCTCATTTGCATATTAGATACAGTTTTGTAATTAGTGATTAAAATCTGAGAGTACTGTGCGATGTTGAAATAACCTGCTTCATTTATTGATAACATATATTATTGTTCTGTGAAGCGTACTACTATTAATGAACCTGTTGAAAAACACGTGAGCATATTCAGTTCGTATCTGGTATATATTTTCATGTACGCTACAACAACATTGGTACTTTCATAATTAACATTCTAACTTTACTCTCCTTTTCCGAGTTTTCATTTTCAATCACAAGTCAACCAAGATAGCGATAACCTTGATTGTAGGTCTTGACTAAATATAGCAACTCGCATAGCACGGTAATTAGAGAACAAATTTTACAAAATTTTCGACTTTGTCCATTACTGTAGTACACGGTCAGATTCTTTTATATGCAATGTTTTCACATTCCGTAATAGGATTAGCGCTAAACAAGTACTAAGTTCCCCTCTCCTATAAAAGACATATAATGGATGCTTCGTTTGATCTTCAGCTGCAGGACGAATATTAATGTTTGCATATCACTTGAACTCTGACGTGGGTAGGACTTAGCCATATTATCATTGCAATATCCTCGACGCATACATGATACAAAAGATTTTTAAAACTTTGATCAATCATTTCATGAAATGGGGTGTTGCATTACAATTTTTCTTGCCAAGAGAACACAACAACGTAGAAATTGCTTACATTTGAGTAAATAAACTATACACAGGTGTTTTGTGGTCTTCCAATGTCCATGTTAGTATCTTGAGTTGTAGAGTCAGTCATTCATTTCAGAGATGAGTTCGTCATCAAAATAATACAACCACGAGTGACTTGAAACGTAGAAAGCAATAACAAGGATTTTTCACCGCGAAGGTGGCCCAGACGTAAACAATGTGTGTCCTAATACCCTATTGTGCATAATAACCCATTAAGGACTTTATATTTTAAGACAACAATTTTAGTGCAGCATTTCTTGAGACAAAACGTTACCTTTGATAATCCATTCTCTGATATCTATATTGAAGACATCAGCTCCATCAGTGCTCAAATGCCTTGTTTCATAAGGTTCTTTGAAAAGACTTCTTTTTGTCGATGTCTTCCCTGCACCATGTGCCCCTACTAACATAACCCGTCCTCGATAAAGATTTCTGCGCGTTTCATTTCTTTGAGAGGATTCTTGAAGACTCTGGAAGAATTCCTGGTAAAAAAATTAACAAAGAATATTAATGTTCACACATATTGCCATAAACTTTTTCATAACAGGTACGCACATATACAGTACTATATTGACATTGAAAGTTTCATAAGACGTATGCCTGCAAATTTAAAGCAAACAGCAATAAGAAAGTAGCGGTTGACTGCTTGTGTTGAAATTTTCATCAACAATAAGTCGTTTTACATAGTTTAAACAAGGCTTTTTCGAAAAGAAGCTAAGCTATTATTCGCTATCTATTTACGCAATCATATAACTTTAAAACGAATGAGACTCTGCATAGTGACTATCGGCTGGATAGTGATTGGATGGTGACTATCGGCTGACTTGCAAGCTATATTTGATTGGGCGATTGTCATTATTTACAGAAATTTAGGGAATTTATTCGTATAAGTCAATTATAACGAACGATTCTACTAACCAATTAGATAACAGCTTAGAAAATCGCTGCAATTCTGCCCTAATCTGTAGGTAAATTACTTTATACTGCATATGAGCAACCATTTAAATTTTTACATAAACAACTTCAAGACATTGCTGTTAATCTGTCTAACAGTGAAAAGAATATCATATTGAAATGTGTATAGATAATATCAAGCATAATACCTAACATATCGAAATGATCAACCTTTTCGAAAGAAATTGTTTGGTCTTCTCGGTAGAAGAGATCACATAAAGACAACGTAGACCATAGGAGCATATAAAACAGTGGAATAAACTGGAAGGTGCATCGTGCCAAGAAACATAAGAGAACAATCAGGATCGTGTTTTGCTCGTGGGAAGTTGGCCATTAGAGAAACAAGTGCGCCATGTTGAACACCAACCAAAGGGTATCGCGAGCAATATTCGTCTAACGGTTGTGAAAATAGGCCTAACACAACACTTTTTGAAGGATTCGTTTGCTCTGAAAATGCAAGGGAACATGGGTCGATTGAATCATTTGTCTCGTGCTCCAAGAAAATGATAGTTCTGTCAAAGTTCGACGTCCAACACAGCTACTGAACTGCAGCTACAACATGCAATGCATTTTTTTACTCATTGAACCGAAACACTCAGTCGCGGGATCGCTCCACTTTTTATAAAATAAAATCAACCGTGAAAAGATCAAACTAAGACTGATACTGTCTTATTTAATACAAAGAGATGAAATTTGGCCTCATCGTACTTTCCAGGTTCAAATTGGTATGCCTATGCGCCGTCAAGCCAATTCCCCTCAAAATCATTTTCTGAATTCAGGTCCTCGCTGGAGCAATTTGACAAGTCCCTGCAGCTAAACCGCCGGTGTAAACGCTGGCTGTCTTGCCATTGTTTACTGGGCATCTGTGAGCACTGTTTATATGGCTGACTTTGTTTGTGGTCTAATTTATACAAAGACCTCTAAGTACACTTTCGTATCAATAGCGTGGAACAAATGACGTCATTGTACCTGTTGGTCAATATACAAATACCGCTGCCTGGCTCGGATGCGAAGTTGGCCCTGATCACCAGGCATGAAAAAGGAGTCAAATTTCGCCTTTCACGCACAACTCTCCGAACTGACACAATGTGCAATCCATAGACAGGTCCCCTAACTGAGTTTTTGACGGGAAAAACTAAAAACTGTGGATATGATGTCATAGGCCCTTACATCATTTTTTCATACAAGTTTTCCTTATGGAGACAGTAATGACAGTGTCGACATATATCAAGAAATACTGCACAAAATTTCATGAAAATTTCACAGATGACAATCTCAGAACATTATGATGATACTGTGAATGTCATGTCAAGCATCTGCTCCTTTGCATATTTAATGAACTTTTGTAATTAGTTAAATAACTCATATACAACTGCACCAAATTAGATGAAATCTGCTGCAGATACTGATCCAAGAGATATCTGACTGTGTTGTGAAGCATTTAGTAGATTGGAGTTGTATAAGGATTCATTTGCATATTTAATGACTTTGAAAATTAATGATATAAATCTAAAATTATGGCACCAACTTCGATGAAACCAGCTACATATATTGATGTGATAAATATGTAGTTGTCACGTAAAGTACTGTGCTGTGTCAAGTTAATGAGTAGCTCATTTGCATATTTAATGAAGTTCTGTAATTATATAACTCTGAAATGACTGCACCAAAATTGATAAAACCTGCGGCAGATACTCATCAGACAGATATCTGACTGTGTTGTGAAGCATTTAGTAGTGTGTACTTAATTAAGGATTCATTTGCATATATAATGAACTTTGCAATTAGTGATATAACTCTGAAATTATGGCACCAAATTTGGTGAAACCAACTACAGATATTGATCTTATGAATGTCTAATTGTCGTGTGTAGCGCTGTGCAGTGTCAAGATAAATAAAGGTTAATTTGCATATTTTAAGAAAGTTTGTAATTGTTGATATAACTCTGTAAGTTCAGCATTAAATCTTATGAAACGTGCTACAGATGTTTATTTCATAGAAATCTAATTGTGCCATGAAGGATTGAGCAGTGTCAAATTAATGAACAGCTCATTTGCATATTACATGAAATTGAGAAATTAGTCATTTAACTCCGATAGTACTGTGCGAAAGTTGATGAAACCTGCTACATATAATGATCTGACAGATATCTGATTGTTCCGTGAAGCGTACTACTATGCAATGAACCTGTTCTAAACCACGTGCGCACATTAAGTTCACATCTGGCTCATTAAAGTACCTAACATACCAGCATCTGTAAAGAAATTGGGGAACAAAACATTTTCAGGCACCCCTTATACCCTGAACAAAACTTTCAAATCCCCCTCAACTACCTTGAGTATATATATAAGTCTGCCCTGAATTCCTCCAGACGTCTTCACCAGTATTTGCGAATGCAGCCTTAAATGCACTGCGATATCAACTAATTTCGTTGAAATTTGCCTACAAAGCATTATGTAACAGTTACTTAAGAATCGTCTATCTCACGGTTCTGTATTCTACCACAACTTGTTTCATGAAAAAGATGTGCAATTGACTGTATCTCAAGAATAACCAAACCAATTTTATGTAATCGTGAAGGTACTCAAAACTGCCAAAACTGTCCAATAATCTTACTCTGCTTTAATTTTTGAGGCATGGCTTACTGATATTAAGCTCATTTTACATTTAACGAATAATTGTCCGTAAGGCCATACGTCATGATATTACCATGCCCTGTCCATTGCATTTTAATTGGTCGAGCTGAACCACGTGACTCTCCGCAAATACACACTAATGGTTTGTTTTGATGCCCGTGAATATGAAGAATATTAATAAATGGGGTTCATTGCGATAATAAACAAAGTAACTTTACAGCTAAAACGAAAATTGTAATTTGTACAAAGATCATAATCAACCACAAAATGAAACGGAGCATTTGTGGGCCAAGTTTAGACGAATTTTTTTCAAAAATATCTACGGATTTGCAAATCACTGACAGGTTCTGGGGCCCCGTTCTCGTTCGCACGGGAAATTTTCGTACATTTTGACGGTTTTCGGGGTTCGTTGATAATATATTTCCAATAACAGACTCCGCGCTGACCATTAATGTTTATTTATGGGCGCGAGCGAGAGGAAAGCCAAATTCAAGGACTAGGCAAGCCTCGCCCGTTAATTTTTCCTCTCGCCCTTGCCCATAAATAAACGTTAATGTTCAGCGCGTCGACCGTTGTTACTATAATGAATGTCGTCACCCCTCTGGGGTGTGTTGATCATGCGTAGGTCTAAATATGCAGAAAATTTGATAAGTGAGGCGTTCTAAGGAACTTGACGGATATTGCAGGGGAGAGTGCCGGTATCTTTAAAATGACGCTGCGCGAATAATAGTGGCAATTTAAGTGTTTGCGACAAACAAGTGACTTTCCCCAATTTTCATATGCAAAACAATCAACTGTTAACCTACCCCTGGGTGTCACAGTCCGTATCAATAACATATTTCATATCAGAAAAATACCACTAAACAAAAATCTACACCATCGTCATAAGTTCTATATTTACAAACTAGAAGTAACAAATACAAAGAGCAGAGATTGACAACAAACAAGTACCGGTACATACAACAAAGTCGAATCTGTACAAGAAAATGTATGGATCTCAAGTAAATACAAGCGAGAAGTAAGATCAGGTATTTTGAAAACTGAAAGCACATTCTGCCCAACATGTGGCGACCGCCATACCTCAATCTGTAAGCTAAAATAGGGAGTGGTCTTAATCTACAGACAAATGTCACTGATGCCATCAGTGATCATTTGTGTAAGTTATACATCGTACTTATCTGTCAGTTTATAACACCTGCCAAAATAGCGTTTGAATGTGGAGACAAACATTTTTTTAAGTAACACTGTTTACAAGCTTGCAACCTGAGAGAGATGGCTGTATCTCTCCACAAAATAACCATATGAACTACATGCTGGGAATTGTAAGCCCCGTAGGAGGATGACAGTGGAATATTGCTGTCAGGGTGCGGAAAATTGATGATAGTATACTTAAAATCATCTCTAATTGACATAATTTCTCATTTGAATTTTGAACTTAAAGTGAATACTTTTTGACCTTTCGAAATAATAAATTTTATGCAAGGTTTTAAGACGTTCTATGAAAGAAGATCGCGTGTAAGTAATTCTATCAACCATTTGAAATACAATCGGCTATTCAACATCATTCTAAGGATCATATAGTGTTAATCTTATGAACGTGATAATGATTATAACACGATTGGAAATATTTTGGGATAATAGGATATTGTAGTAATATTGGTTTATTCAGTAAATTTAAGCTCATCTACTCTTCTGTTTTTGCAATTCACATGTTT
>LD354813.1:0-35893 GCA_001465055.1 Ptychodera flava
ATGCGACAAGACAAATACAGAGACGTGTGTTGAACATAAAATAGCCTGGGTACGAGTTGTTTGCTTATCCGGCCGACAAATTATCGATGACACAGTCGCAGGTAAAGGCCTGGAGATTGCGTTCGATATTTTATCGACGCACTTAACATTTTGGTGTGTATATATTAAATTAGAGTTGGCAGAACGCCGCGAAAACGTCTCGTCAGCCGAAAGACAACAAAGCAAGTATTTGAACAAGCTGTGAATATATTCTTTTCTACGAGGATTTTCAGTCGTTATGTCATGGGGACGCCAACGCGTACTGCACAGGCAGAAACTTGACAGTTTCTCTCCGATACTGTCACTTTTCGAGAGGTTGTTTTGGGCGCTCCATGATATTGATAACAAAAAATTTAACGCGCCTCGGGGACAGATTGTCGGACTCTCACATTTCTACAATTCTTTTCTGATCTACCATTGTGGGGTCTCATTTTAAAGCTCTAGAGAAAGAAAAACTTTCACCGTTTTAGTTTTTCTAAAATTCAAAATTTAATTTCCACCCCATAGAGTTAACACAGGAATGGCGGCCATTTTCGATTTCAAATATCGCAAAATGTACATGTTGGGTAATTAGTTTCGCTAATTCCAAAATTTGCACGGTGGCCCCGATTTTTATTGTTGATTTGGTAAGAGAATGGTCGAAAGATTCATTCTGGAATGTGTGGGCACCGTCACTTTCGAGGCGCGTGTTACCTTTTGCACCACTGGGTCACAACCATGATAACAGGAGAAAACAGACACCCTGGTCCAAACCTGACAGAAAAGGTAGATAAAGTGAATGTTCCATACCCGTCAAAATTACTCAGCGTTAAGGCCTAACATCAATACCGCTGATATTATGAAATCATAACATAATTAGGACACCAGCCTGTCGATATATTTACATTGAGTATGCGCACGCACTTGCCTTTCACTTGTATACGCGATATTGCATGCAGAAGCTACCGTTTACACTACAGTATATATATGTGTAATATAAATTAGATAATTCTTGTTGTTCAAAATAACAGCCACTTTAGGTACAATTCTGCAGCCTCTCAGATATATATTCTCAATGTTTACGTACTTTAAAATGATGAACTACAGCCAGCTTAATTTAGTACAGTTCTGCGACAACCACCTTCAAACACGTGATTGCTCAGCGTATATATTTCAGAAGCAGAAAAAATTCCATTGCTTTTTAAATTTTGTCCACTTAAAATCCGAGTAGACGACTATGACTGAAAACTACATTTATTCAATGAGTATCTTGAAGTCACAATTATACTTTTATCGATATACTGTATACAGATGTCTTTATTTTATGCGGATACCTACAAGGAGCATATAGACTCTATACCACAACTCCGTTCCAGGGTCAATGTACAGAATACAGTAACGAATATATTGGCCATGCACCCTAGGTATGTTACACTTCATTTGATTGCCACTTGGAGGCAGGTACATAAATTGACTGAGATCTGTGTGAAGTGGCGAGCCTGAGACGAAATAGTAGTAGGAAGTCTTTTCAAGTCCAGTAACCAAATGTATAGTTTTGAAGAAAAGCCCACAGTGCTGTAGATACTGTCCTTATATACAGGGATTCAACTGTTTGTATCGGGACTAGCCAACCAGCCTATCGTAGCAATAGGTGTTTTCAGTTTTTTAAGTGTAAGTGTACTTCGGGGCAAAATAAATTTTTGGAGGGCAAAGTAAATATGTTGGTTACTGCGCTCCTATCACGATATAAAAAGCTTCCCCTCCAACCCATCCATAATTTTCCATACTCCTCTCCCCTCAACCAAAAATCCCCATTGCCCCCTCCCCCCTTCTCACAACACGAACTCCCAACTGTCCTGTTCCCATGTCAATTTTTTCCCTCTGTGTCCTCTCGTCAACACATGATTTTGTCAGTCCTAATAAAGTGTGCTTTAGATACAAATAAAATACAATTTTTCCGACCTCTTGATATAAAAGAGAATAACACTATTGAACCTCGCTTGGTAGAATTGGCTCTTTTAATTGTTCAAATTTATCAAATGCGTCAGGTGCCCTGCAGCTGAAAGTTGCACTATACAAAATTACCCATATAAAAACAAGTCTATTGCGAAAAAAGGACGAGCTAGTTACATTTGAAGATTAAACCGCCATCGCTACCCTGTCCAATTATCCGAAATTAATTCCAACAGTGTTGAATGGTGAGCCGCCTTCTTCCCCGGCCCCGCCCACTGATAGAGTGAAATACCTGTGCATCGAACAGCAAGTGTGAACCACTTGCGGACACCTTTTCACGCGAAAAGCTTCATTAGCCGTCCCTGTTGCAATTAAATTATGTATTAGACGTTTCATTCAGACCGACAGTCCTGTTATCAATCCATTTTATATGTACTCGAATGACTAGTTCAGTAAACAGATATGTGCCCAACTGTTTGCATCAGCAGTGTGGTATAATTATGAGCATCCGTGGAACACTCCCTGAATTAAAACACACGATGGTCCGTGTCCTTTTCCCCTAATGGAACTAGTAATAAAGGTCCCCTAGGGACAGGTACTAATTAGTTCGGAGAATTTAATTTAGAAGCCTGTTCAGTCGCATGATTTATGTGTTCAGAGGGCAATATGTGTTTTACTTTGTTGTTTTTTGGAGGCATCATATAGACTGAACAATTACTTCTCAAGGTGACCACAAAACTCACTGAACGTACCGCATCAAACACCAATTTTTTTTCTTTTTTCTTTTTCTTTTTTTTAAAGATAAATTTATTTCAACAAATTCGCAATAAAACAGATCTACATAACTGTGACTGCGTTAAAATTACAATGCAACTTGTCTGAAAAAAAAATAATAACCCTCGAAAAATCAGTCATATCAGATCATCATATAAATGCATTCGGGATGCATTCTTCTCCTTCAAGTCTTACAAGGCTTGAAAACTTTGTGATAAAATCTTCAGCTTTGTTCATCATCTTATAAGTGAAATATAATGCATTCATCCATGAGGAAAGATAACATTTTAATTGCATAACATAGGAAAGAAGGGAAACTTTAATCCCTCAAGAGTAACCGAATTTCGAAGATTCCAAACTATAATGTGAAGGTGGTACAAAGGAGCGCGCCCGCAATGGCCGCGTTTTGATTCCGCAACTTAATTCCAACAAGGCGTTACTAGAATCTTGCCAAGTTGTCCCGCTTCTCCCGTCTTTCTTATCATTTCTGGTAAAATTTTAATGAGCATCGTACCGTTAGATCAATGTTGAGAAACCACTCTGTTGGTAGTACCTTGTCGTAAAATGTTCTTGACTGCATGATGATGATCCCACTTGAGCGGACAGTTGTATCCAATACATGTGGAAGTATATGTCGTGATGCTCTGTGCTGACAATTTAACTTTAATGTTATTAAAACTTTTATTGGCTCAAAGAAATTAAAGCTAAATTTTCAAATGCAAAGGGAAGATAAATCCAGAGCGACAGCGGCAGATTGGAAGATCCATCGTTCGAGGGCGCTCTTGCAAGTTACCTCATTAGTGTATATTACACCCACACCTTGTGTTGAGCAATTTGAAAAAGTGCATGTAATCCTCCTATGTGATACTTATATGTTATGGGACTGCTATTTGTCTTCATTGTTGGATAGGCTAGTCTCTGTTTACAAAAATGAAAAACAAAATTAATAATCTTGTGACTGAATTTCCAAGCCCTTTGATTTTAAGATTAAGACCATACCTGCTTACAGTAAAAGTGCCGAATAGAATTACTGAACTATTTTCATTTTTCTCTTTTCATTATCATGCATAAATATTCATATATTAGATATAAGATAATTTTCATTTAGTTCATCTCTCATACAGTTTGATTTATTTTGATATGTCGACGTGACTTTTCATGACAAAGGGTGATATTTCAGGGTTTAAAGTTTTGAGTAAGTTTTCCATATTCAGTTTTTTCCTTGCAAACAAGACTATGCCGCTACTTCAAAATTAATTTGTTCAGTTCTATGTAGGGTGATCATAACTGAAACAGCAAAATTAAAGAAAATTCTTTCGTGAGATTTATTCAATAGTGAGAGCAAAAATTCATATCATTTGGGAAAATGTCTTGCAATTTCTTCTGTTCGAGTAAAAAGCAAGAATAACAGTGAAAAACCTCTGACTTACTGACATCATTTTTAAGGAGATATTACAGGAAATACCGTGGTATTTCTTATATTTTTGGGAACTCTTCGCGCGAAAGAATATTTTACCCCTCGGGAGAGGTCGTAAGTGTGACAGCGCCCTCTATGGCCTTATTATAAATATAGGTCACGTAAGTACAGTTATATAACTTCTAGAATCACAGCTGACTTTGCACGAAAATTGGCGTTCATGTCCAAGTTGTCGTCTTGGTAGAGAGGTGAGTGCATGGTAAAAAGCTTGCGGCGTTATGAAATAACACATTTTCAAAGAGGTTGGAATTTTCAAGATAGTGGCTCACAGATCACGTTCGCTGAACAGTGAAAGCGCTTCGCTGCTAGAGACCAGGCATTGCTCTCGTGTATACCGGATACGCAAGTCGTGGTTGGAAAAACAGGCTCCGCCTTCGCCTTGATCCAACTGCATGCGACTGTGGTTCAGTGATTTTCTTCAAGAAATTGTCGAAGTGTTGTCCCATATCATATTCTATCGTATGCAGTCACTTTCTTTCTTGATATTTCCACTATCGAAATCGAGGCGTACCCATGCAAGCATTATGTTTTGCGTGAGCTTATACATAACCCATTCACCTTTTTTGAGAAAACACCTGCATTGTTTGGTTCGAAGTCAATGATTCACTAATAATTCAACAACATAGCACCTGGTAAATCAGTAAAAAAAATCACAATTTTCACTCTAACACTTTGAAGATTTTCTATTTTTTGTTGTTGTTGTTTTTGTTTGTTTGTTTTTTTCTGTATGTTACTTTATATTGGGTAGCAGAGCCAGTCGACATGACTGACTAATATGATAGTCCAGTAGCAAATTGTGACCCTCACCAGTAACAAACAAAAATTAAGCTTCTTCACAAAAATATTATATATTCAAGTGTACACACATCAACTACAACATACTCATTCAAAAACCTGTATTCAAATGAATGATGGACATCTATAGTCAGGTGCAGACAACTGGTAAATTTTGTCATTGTTACAACATCAAAAAAACATGTTTCCAAGACTTAAATACAGATTTTACATATTTTTGACCTTGACCTTTGAAATGTAGAGGGGAAAGTTGAGCTGCTCAAAATTGCTGTCCCACCGGCATATGCAGAAAATATGCCCTCCCACTGTACCCAATGCCCTCCATTCTGCCCTCTCCTCATTCCCCACAGCAGTTGGAGCTCCTACCGCCCTCTATACCTACCACTGAAAGTTCCCCATTCCCCATTGGCTGTCCATATTTCCACATTTACATTTCATTTATGCAATTATTTATCTATCACTCAGTGTGCGTTTGTTCAGTGCATGGATGTAATATACATCCGTATTCACTATAAGGGAAGCTCCCGGACAGTTATACTTATCATTTCAACCTTTGGATTGCTCCCCTCTAAGTTAGTCCCTTAATTGTCCCTGAATCAACTATGGCATTCCCCTCCCTCTAACTATTTTCCGGTAACTACCACCAGATATTTTCACAAACCCACTGTAAAAACTGAAATTGCTTCCCCATCAACTGTAACATTAGGGGCGACTTGCAGCGATTTGAAAGCTTTTATCCAATTGGTTGGCAGAATCTCACCGTTATAATTGAATAATGAAAATAAACTCCCTAAGTTGCTGTGAATAATGACAATTGACCAATCAGATATAACCTTGCAAACACGGTGCAAGTCAGCCGTAACATTAACTCTTTCTCCCTTCTGCTGAATCAGTTTAACCCTTTGAGTGCTGTAATTTTTCCCACCAAAACTTTAGTGCAACATTTTACCAATTTTTATGAAGTTTTCTGTAATATTTTCCATAATTTTGGACCAAATGGACATCACATTTTATTGACTACAGTATCTTATCAAAACTTTTGGCAAAAATCTGAAAAAAGTTACTGGGATATATTTTATAATGGTGGCAAAAATTGACTTTTGCGCTGACAGGGTTAAATCTGCCCACCTGCTGGAAATCTGCACATGAACGCTTTCTGCACAAACAGCTTCGTTGGCTGCACCCGGACCGACTGTTTGATTGGTGGTAATTTTCAAAGCTGTCCCTCCGGAAATAGAGCACTTTATCATCTGATAAGATGACGACAAGACAAGCAACCCAAATTATGGTCTTCAGATTTGATACATTTTGGTATTGGCCCAAACTAGGCCGTGAGACCTGCATATTATTGCACACCATAAGGACTGTGAAATATTGAAATAATATTGCAACTTAATCAACCAAATTCAGGTTCATGGTCAGGCTAGCATATGACTCACATGAACTTGCAAAGTTCTTTTTATGCACATTGTACCCTATTGAAGGACACAAAATTGTTTCCGTTGGTACAAGGACATAGAAGATATAAGATAACAGATACAAACCGTGGCTTCAGA
This sequence comes from Ptychodera flava, assembly GCA_001465055.1. NCBI lineage: Eukaryota > Metazoa > Hemichordata > Enteropneusta > Ptychoderidae > Ptychodera > Ptychodera flava. The sequence goes on from LD354813.1 coordinate 6,574, forward strand.
TACCACAAAAGAGTATCCTAAGGAGCTACAACCAATTTATTCTTTTCCTAACCAGAACAACACCCGAAGTTACTAGTGATTAATGAGAAGTGTTGTATGTGTGCATCTTAAATCTTACATGTTAGTTGAATGACACAAACTACATCAGATCTGTAACACTTTTCTGACACAGGCTCCACGGCAATGTTTGTTGGATTGAAATTTCAGCGTATGCTTGACTAATTGATTTGTCAAAACTTAATTTGTTACTACAGAACACTGATTGCTGCAAGATGGATTGGTTTACAGTGGGTGTATTTATCGTCGTTCCGTTTGTCGGTGCAGCCATCAGCAGTATCCTTGGACGCGGTGAGGCCGGCCAGAAACAGTACTACAAAGAGCTGAAGTTACCAGACTGGAGGCCCCCATCCTGGTTGTTTGGTCCCGTTTGGACTTACCTGTACACTACCATGGGTATTGCAGCTTACCTGGTCTGGAGGGATGGTGGTGGCTTCGACAAGGCTTCCACCCCTTTGGCCTTGTATGGAATCTCCCTGATTCTTAATTGGGTGTGGACACCTTTATTCTTTGGCGCAAGATTGCTTGGACTGGTAGGTTAATATGCTGCATTTGTCTAGAAAGGTGTAACTTCTGTGTATCAGTATAATAAAATCATAATTATGCCGCTTCTATGTAATATAATAATTACCAAGCTGACATATTGTAAATTTGTTCCATCACAAAAGATTGTTAGGAAAAAATGTGGTTTTTGAAGTATATTTGGTGATATTTTTGAATAGATACCGACACACATTAAGTACATATTAAAAGAACACGTACTGCATGTACCTATATTCATACAGTGATATTATAACTATAAAAATTCACCATTTAATTTTGTTTCGATAGAGTTAACACATGGTGATGGCCATTTTCAATTTCAAATATCAGTAGATTTAAGTAAAAATGTTTCTCTGGTACCAAAATTTGAAAGTTGATCGCAGACTTTTACCCTCGCTTTTGAAAGAGAATTGTAAAAAGATTCCTGGAGGAAAATTTGTGCAATTTTTATGTGAGTCTTTCAATTTCCAGGCACGTGCTACCATATTTGATAAGTGTAGCACCTTATGTTTTCGACAGGCTAGTAATGAGTTTTAATGGTGACAAGTGACAAGTGATCTTCTTAAGTTGTAACTATTTTTTTTTCAGGCATCTATAGAAATTTTGATGTACCTGGTGTCAGTTGTCGCATGCATCTATGCCTTCCATCCCGTCAACACTACAGCATCATACCTCCTTGTGCCTCTGTTGCTATGGGTCAGCTTTGCATCCAGCATTTGCATATACGCATGGCAACACAACCCAGATGCTAGGAAGAAACAATAGGACCAAAGTGCTCGATTGGAGGAGCATCATTTTACCATGTAACTATGCTTACAATCAAAAGCATCAACTCTAGATCACAGATGTTTAAACCATTTTAAAGGAGAGGGGAGGTGGGAACGATGGTGATGTGCAGAATTTAGCAATTTCGTGATTTCACACATATTTTGTGCTCAAAGATGAACATGACAATTATTCTGTCTAAAAACCGATTGATAATTTTCAAAACATGTTCTGCAGTATTTTATCCCAAAAGCAATCATCTTCTAACATTTAAGTAAGTCTTCTAATTTCTCTACAGAAACCACTAGAATTTAGCAGGCAATCATAAAGCTAAATAAGTAACAAACTGCAAATTATTAACAGTTATAATCACTGCAGCCCAAAGATTGAAATTGACCTAAATGTTATCACACTTATATAATATAATTGTCTTTTTGAATTTGGAGTGTTTCAGTATTTGTAGTTTTTTCAAATGATGATGCTGAACAGAACAAAATTGTTAAGCTCTCCCTATATCTAGCAATTTGTCTGGTGTAGATACTCCAGGCCAAACTGCGTCACAGTTTCAGCATAGAGCATTTCAGGACTGAAATCATGTTCTGTCAAACCATTCTTCCATGGTATTTTTGTAGCTGCTACATGATATCTTTGTCTTCTTTGTCGATTCAGTCTGTAAGCAGGGCTTAGAGAATGGTTTTGTCAAATCATTTACTGGTATGTCGGAAATTCCTAGCAATACAAGTGACTTTCAAAATTATTCAAAACTGAAAAAAATATTACAGATAGCTATTCAGCCCCTTTGATCATGCAGTGTAGAACATCCATTCAGTTTTATTTCTCCAAAAGTACAGGTGCAGAAATATTTGCTTTGTGTTTCTGTCAGATTCAACCATGACCTAGCTTGAGCCACTTCATTTCAAAAAACAAGTTCTGAAATATTTTAATACACATAAAGCAATCAAAGAGTAATTGTCAGAATAATCAAAGTGCTTTTTTTATATTTTGTATATATAGGATGCTGTTTGAGGCCAAAAAATGCCTTGGTGACAGATTTGGACACTCAAATTTTTACAGTACTTTCCGGTTTGATGCTTGTTTACTGCTAGGCATGTACTCATTTTGAAGCCTGCAAATTAGCCCTCTCCTTTTTTTTGAAAATCTTAAATATAAATTTTTCCCATAGAGTTGTCACAAGGTAGAGCAGCCATTTTGAATTTCAACTATCAGTAAATCAGTATCAGTAAATTTTAGGTTATTGATCTTTCTTGTGCCAGTCTGCGTGGTGACCCTCGCTCAAAATGAAAGAGAAGGGTATAAAGATTCTGTGAAGAAAGTTTGAGCACAAAATACTATTTTGATGTGCATGTTACCTGAAATAGTTTAAGTTCTGCACAGTGTATATCAAAATACATTTGGACAAAAGTCAAATACCTTGAAAATGTGTAAAGTTTGTTTTCTTTTGTTTTTAGTGATTTTACAGTAGCTTCAAGAAATCAATATCATATCAAATAGTATTGCTGAAATCTTAGAAAGCATTTCTTCGGCTCCACTTATTTTCAAATAAACCTTTCTCATATTTCATGAAAGTTTCTTTGTGTGTGATATGTTCAAGTGGTAGGGTCTTGCACAGTGATAGGTATTGTAGTTGATTTTGAAGAAGGATATGCATGCATAGCGCCAATGGGGAAACAATCCCTGTTTAACCACCTGGTTAAGACAAATCCAAATCCAAAGCAATGCCCAACACAAGAGGGCGATATAACAATGTGAATACACATAGTGGTGTAGGGAGACTGGTAATGTGACTCTGTCAAATGAAATGAAATGTTCTCCTCTTTGTTGTCAGCATGCTGATAAGAAAATACTTATGACGATTGCCAACTCGCGTATCTCTGAAGTGTAATGCTTAGTACATTCATTAACACTTTGATTGCAATATTCATAAAACTTGAATGAGCTGAATATATAATGTAAAGAAATTACATTCCTGTCTTCTTAAAATTTCTACAGAATTTTCCAAAACAGGCATACTACAAAAGTGGTACTAAATAGAACAAAGATTTGGATGGTAGCTCACATTTATGGTAAGATACTATGAACAGGACTCTAGAGGGCTAATAGACAACACCAATAATTATGCTTTTATTGCATTGTTAAAGATCTGCTCAGCCCACTTCAACTGTATCATACACAGACAAGGAGAAATTCTCCGCGTCTGTGTACCATATTAATAGGAACAGACAAGTCTTCCATCACACAAACCATGACTTGTTGCATGTGTCATGCAACTCACCTGTACACAAATGTTTCTGCCTCATTAAAGAGCTTGCAAAAAGAAGAAAATGATTGATGTGGAAAATTGAATTACTTGCAATTGCTTGGCTGTGAGGACTTCTTTGGAAGCAGGAACAATTGTTGCTATTTTCAGGACCTCATCATTGTATCATATTTGATATCCAAACTCAAATTTCAGTTTTCCTTGCAAGAATAACAAATCCTGTCTCAGTTACAAAACTGCTTTGTTTATATATCTATAGGTGTGCAGTTCTCTACAGTCTGACCCAGTAAGTACACTGTGGTGTGGCATTCATTATTTTCAAGGCTAGGTGAGATGTGTAGTTGGCAACGGGGATGGAAATGTTGAACCAACAATGACAGACTCTTCCATGAGTTTCTCGTTTGATATGCAACTGATTCTGATTTTCAAAGATTCCGTTTCCATGCAGCTGCAGCTGCATCAAAATTGACTTGGCATGGCAACTCCATTAGCTCATCTCTGCCATAGAGGGCGCATTACACCAGCTTTTTTGACTGGAACTGTGCAGACCGTGGGAAAACCTTCACTATTCTTTGTGTGTCACTTATATAACACTACATGAATTCATACTACACTCTCTTGCTGCTTCTCACAGGAACTCTGCATATTTCTGAAACACTGTAATTATTATAACCAAGGGATTTATTCTGCCTTTCAATGTCTTTGGACATACATATGTTGTGCTATAGTTAATTCATCTAGTTACAAAGAACACCAACCAAGGGAATTCATGCAGCTCCACCATTATCCTATCCAGACTGTGATTTTGTGTCGAGACATGAATTCACCCATCAATAATAACACTTACAATTAAAGGGTAATTTTATCAATGTTACTAAAATACTGAACCTTCCGGGTGTATATTCTTTCTTTTTGTATTCCGGCCGTAAATTGAACCTTCAATTAAAAATAAATTGAATCAAAAGTATGGCCATTTGAAAGTACTTAATATTTTTTTTTAATTCTTTTATGTATTGCTTACCTTGCTTGCATTGTATCTGTCATCACATCCATTATTGAAATTGCACCTTTGCTATAATTTTACAGTGTGACTCAAATGTGAAATAACAACAAAGGTACAGTTTCAAGTTTTATTTTAAACCATGTTATTGACAAAGACGGTGATGTTTAAAAGTTTCTCAAAGATACTGAAGTTAAAACAGCCTTTAGCAAACAGTGTGGTAAGTTTTTTATGTTCTGTTGATAAAGAGAATTTGCTTGAACTGTGGCCACAACGGTGCATGAACTCCAGAAGCACTTTTAAGGTAGTATATGTGCCTCAAAAGTGAAAGACTTAAACTTTTGCTCAAATTTTTCTTCAAAGAATATTTTAATCATTCTCTTTCAAAATCAAGAATGAAAATCGGGGGTCACCGTGCAAATTTTGGAACTAGAAAAACAAATTACTCAAGTTTTACCGATATCTGAAATTCAAAATGGCTGCCATCCCTGTGTTAACTCTATGGAAAAAAAATAACATTTTTGAAATTTGAAAAACTAAGCCAGTAAAAAGTTTTCTTACACCAGGAGCTTTAAAATGAAACCCCACAAGTGGTATATCAGAAAAGAATTGTATAAATTTGAGAGTCGGCATATCTGTCCCCAAGGCACGGTCTACCTTAACCCTTTCACCACAATTGTTTGGCCCAAACCAATGGGGAGTAGGATTTGTTTACAGGAAATTGGGGATGAACAGGTCAAAATACATCCTGCCAACAGATCTCACTGCAATTTGTGAATATATATGATTTTGGTGTTTCAGTTTATTAATGGACTTACAGATTTGCGCAGTGTATCATGTAACAACCAGATGAGATCACATTTATGTGACGGTCAGGTTAAGTTTGTTTGACTAGCTCTTCCATGACTAAGAGTTTCTATATCCTGTCCTTGCCTCATGAAATGACTGGGTTAGGTTAGGTTACAAAGACTAATAGCGGAATGGATACTAGGCAGCATTATTCCAAGACATCTTAATCCTTTGAGTACCATAGCCAATGTAATCTGATAAACAAATGATAATATCAATATATATACGGCATTGTGGCCAGAATTTTCCTGTACTCAAGTTATATAGTAATGCAATATGGCACTTGAAATTTCCAACATATTGTTTATAATAGAATGCCAGAAAAATTTTGCAGCCGTTGATATATGCACATTATTTTTGTTCTAAAAACAAGGTATTTGTTAATCTGCCTGAAGTATATGGAAATGCAAAGTATCAGCCTTGTGAACATCATGCATTATGCATAGTTTTCAATGTTATCATTGACAAATACTGTAAAGGACAACATTGGTCAGTATACATAAACTGGCTGAGATGTCAAGTTTAACACAAAATCTTTTCCAAGCAAGACAAACACACTGGATAATATTTCAAACGGTTGATTTTTTTCCAATGCGTACAAGAGATCGATTGGAATCTCATATGTGCATTCAGACAGTCTCAAAAATGCATGAATAGTCATTGCTATAGCATTGGCCTCCACGGAAAAGTCGAAAGGAAAGCGCCCTCTATGACAAGTTGCTGCAAACTTATCCAAACAGATTCAGAAACCGTGAAGGATTGAATTAATGTGATAATGTAACTGTAACTTTTGATGATGTTTTCATTATTTTTGTTTTTTTAAAACACAAACACTTCATTCTTTTCCCTTAGGCATATTCAAAAACAAATTATTGGCCTTGCCTGCACAATGCATTGAGTGCAATTTTCAATGTTAGCCCGGTATATTGTTGTTAAATTCAGTGTAACAGTGAGGTCAGACACCATATGTGTGTGGTCATATTTCAAACTGAATCAATAGGCATTTCAATATGATTGTTAGAGTAATAAAAATTGAATAAAAAACAAACAAATAATGGAAAACATATCAAGGGTTGCAGTTTAATAGTGTTGCAAAAGTGGCTATACTCAAACAGTGTGAATAATGAGAAAACACCAGATTTATTTCCTGTAACTCTACCTCTCTCTGACATTTCCTCTCCAGCAGTTACACACTGATAACAATTGTTCATGTCTGGTTCCGCTTCTCAAATAACACTATTTGTTGTCAGCACATTTCCCTCTACTGTGAGCAGAAGGAAATACTCTGTACAGAAACAGCATGCATATATATATATATATATATATATATATATATATATATATATATATATATATATATATATATATATATATATATATTCTACAGAAGGCACAAAGCTACATAGTTGCATCAAGAAAACTTTTATCAGTTTGTTTCATGTATAGTCTCTGTCCCTTGGCACTAGATATTGGATTTGTGACACTGTGATGAGATTTCAAAATTGCACATTCCATATAGCCTTGTCGAAATCAAGTCTCCATCTTGAACTTAAGCTAGAATGTACCTTGGAGACATATTCAGAATTTCAGTTTGTAACAATGCTTCTCGGAGTCTAGTACTGCTTATCAAGGCTCACTCTGAAGCTCTTGAAATAAGTAACATTTTCACCATTTTATTGTGGAAATCAAAAATATCATTATTTCCAAAAGTGTTAACAAAGGGATGTCGGCTACTTTGAATTTCAAATATCAGTCATTCTTTCTCTGGCACCACAAATTGCACGATGACCCACCCATATTTTTATTGTTGATTTTGGAGGAGAGTGGTTGAAGCTTTGCCTTTGGAAAGAATGGGTAAAAAGTTTAAGTCTTTCATTTTCAAGGGGCATTCTTAGTTACCTTAGAAACAAAAAAAATCATCTTTATTTTGGTAGGTCTGAGTCCTAAAATGATGGCTAGACACTAGACTGCATATTCAAAGTCTGACTGGGTAGCATGTGCAGTACCATATGGCATTGTACTGGTGATAAAGCACAAATAAACCAAAACCACCAGTTTCTGTATGCAGTGTGTTCTGATGGCTGTTGGCATTGTGTACTAACTATATGGGGCTATTAATATGTGAAAATGTGAAATAACATGGTACTGACACAAAGATATTTTGTTGTCCCAAATTTCACTCAAAATACCCCAAAAATCTTGACTGCTTGAAGACACACTGGTATTACAGCGGTAGAGGCAATTTCAAGTGTGTTAATTTGGTATTTAGGTAGCAATTACATTGGAGGAAAGATTTAACTTTCACAAGGGATGTGGAAATCATACCATTCCCTTGTCAAAGGTCACTGCACAGTTTCAAAGGTTAATGACCGGTTTCGATAACATTCAAAACCCATGGTAATACATCAGCACAGGCTCTCACACCTCAATGACTGTTCTGACTGCAGACCTGGGACCAGGCACCTGTAACCCAATGCACTGTTGTTCTACCCAATCCAAAAATTCAAATTCCTTTGAAATTAATGGTATAGGGCACTTTATCCACTGATTTATCAGAGTATATATTGTCTCAATAGATACTGGATATTATTGCTGTTGCTGTCCTTCATTGAAATGTTCATCAAATTAATGGTAAATAACTGTGGGTGAGGATTATCAAATTTACATTACTGAAGCAGGAGGTACATAGGTAAAATTGTTCGTTGTCCAGTGGAGAGACTCCAATCACAATTATCACATTTACTATTACTGGGGCACTTTTCAGTCAAAGAGCCACATTGTATGCAGTGGAAAGTCCCTTGTAAAGTTCATATTTCAGCATCAATTACATCACAAGTTTAACTTGCTCCGCAGTGGTTGTCATTTTGGAGTACTAATTTTTGAAACCAACAGAGCTAAAGGCTTTTTCATGAACATGGCTAATGGATAATTGAACAGAATCAACTGTTTAACAATATCCCTGGTGCCATTTGTTCAGTTAGAGTTATTGTGTGCCATATTGTTTTGACATTGTCATATTTTGCAATTGATGTAATTTGTCACTGCCACAATGCTAATTACAAGATTAGTATAATAAAACATTTATCCATTAATTGATTGATTACGATTAATTAATGTTCTCTAAATAAATGACATAATGTGCACTGTACATATATTAGAATATCATAGTGAGTTACAGTAGCCACAGGAAAATTTAGAAAAATATTTCATTATTTTTCATTATATCATAGCTTTGTCAATACCAGTGAATTTGTTATGTCATACCCTCAGATTATTACTGATAATACAATTATCCAGCATTGTGGCCCCAGATGTTTCCTACATCTACAAATGCACTGGTATAAAATAATAGCAGTAATGTACCCCCTCATGGTCCGTAATGGATTCAAGCAAACTTTGCACGACATAATATGTACGTGGCTCCACCAAAAACATATTATGTTGTGCAAAGTTTGCTTGAATCCATTATTGGCTGGGAGGGGTGCATTATTGCCTAAACATTTCACGCATTAGATGATATGATATTATTATAATGAGGCCGACTATCGATTTTATCAGTGTGTCTGGGGGGTACACATTAGACATGTTGCTGGTTGTAACTTCTCACTGCCCTGTAGGTTATCCATTTTGAAATCATGATAACAAAATGATGGTATAGATTATATTTGTCTTTGCAAAACCATGCCCTGTTTATCATAACAAGCAACTGATTTCTTTTTGTTAGTACCTGTATCAACCACTAAACTTTGCATAACAGCATATGGTATTATTTTGCATATCAACAAAGACTTGTACAGACCTGTTGTGACAGTCACATGGGAATGATGGCAATTTGGATAATGCAATGAAATATAGAAATGTCTGAAATTGTTTGCTAAAATGGCCACGTGAAATAAATGTGTGCATAACACAGTGTTTTGACAATTGCAGCGGCCAGAATATAATTGAAGTTTTCAAACGGCAACAAAAGCAATGCTGGGCTAAATTATCACACACTGTGTAATGTAATGCTAGGCTAAATTAGGCCGTAAAAAAAGTCTCAGCCACTAGTTTTAACCTGCATACAGAGAAATACAGTGACCAGGTGAAAGTTTGTGTTGATATGCAAAGTTTTTCTGCAACTGTTCAATGGCTGTATCGTGTCACAGTATATGATAACGAAATATTATGGATATAGACTGGCTGAAATGATACTCGAGTCAAATTTCACTGAAAAATTTAACCAAATATTGTGATTGCAAAAATCTAAGATAAACTGTGCACTTTTGCTTTTTCAGATAGGCAAATTGGTTTTCCAAACAGAACAGAAAACTCCTAACCATATTGGCAATACACAGCCAAGTTTTGTATTTCTGATTATACTGCGAGAGTGGAGATATTCTGAGATAATTACTAAATATCTTGCTTGGGAATTATCTTCCCACATATTTCCAGAAACACACCTCAAAAGATGTCAAATTAATGAGAATCGACACACATTCAAATACAGAATTATAAATTTGATTTATTTTCTTATTGCAACAGCCATTATGGCCATATTGACTTCTGATATTTTTTTCGATGGTGTAAGTTTTTTCTTCATGAACTCTACAGAAAGTTCAAGTTAATTTTCTTCGTTTTGTTCAGTTAGATATTTTTGAGATTCTGGTTTTTAACCTTCTTCCTCAGCTTCTTCTTCCTCATCAAATTCACCTTCTTCTTCAGCTGTTGCATCCTGGTATTGTTGGTATTCAGACACCAGATCATTCATGTTGGACTCAGCTTCAGTGAATTCCATTTCATCCATACCTTCACCAGTGTACCAATGCAAGAAAGCCTTACGACGGAACATAGCGGTGAACTGCTCAGAGATACGCTTAAAGAGTTCTTGGATGGCGGTGCTGTTGCCAACGAAAGTGGCGGACATCTTGAGACCACGTGGTGGGATGTCACAGACTGCGGTCTTCACGTTGTTGGGGATCCATTCAACGAAGTAGCTGCTGTTCTTGTTCTGGACGTTCAACATCTGCTCATCAACTTCCTTCATTGACATACGACCACGGAACATGGCTGCCACAGTCAGGTAGCGACCATGACGAGGATCACAAGCAGCCATCATGTTCTTGGCATCAAACATCTGTTGGGTCAGCTCTGGTACGGTCAAGGCACGGTATTGCTGGCTACCACGGCTGGTAAGTGGGGCAAAACCAGGCATGAAGAAGTGGAGACGTGGGAATGGTACCATGTTGACAGCCAATTTACGCAAATCAGCATTCAGCTGACCTGGGAAACGCAGGCAAGTTGTTACACCACTCATGGTAGCAGATACAAGATGGTTCAAGTCACCGTAGGTTGGAGTGGTAAGTTTCAGAGTACGGAAGCAGATATCGTACAGGGCTTCATTGTCAATACAGTAGGTTTCATCTGTATTTTCAACAAGCTGATGGACTGAGAGTGTAGCGTTGTATGGTTCTACTACAGTGTCTGATACTTTGGGGCTTGGTACAACTGAAAATGTGTTCATAATTCTGTCGGGATATTCTTCACGGATTTTGCTGATCAACAGTGTGCCCATACCAGAACCAGTACCACCACCAAGTGAATGTGTAAGTTGGAAACCTTGGAGACAATCACAGCCTTCAGCCTCCTTTCTGACAACATCAAGAACAGAATCTACAAGTTCAGCTCCTTCTGTGTAGTGACCCTTTGCCCAGTTGTTACCTGCACCACTCTGACCTGCACGGACACAAAATACAAATATTTTTAATTAATAAAATCTTTAGGAAATTTGAAAAGTTACAACATTCATTGATGAACTAAATTATGATCACACAAATGCCATGTGAAAATGTTAAAACTTACCGAAGACAAAGTTATCTGGTCTGAAGATTTGTCCAAATGGACCTGATCTCACTGAGTCCATGGTGCCAGGCTCCAAATCAACCAAGACAGCACGGGGTACATACTTGCCACCTACAAAATGTAAAATATGGCAAGATTTTAACACAATTCAATTCTAGTATTGAATTAAATCTGTTAGCTATCTTATTCATCCAGTATTCAGCCTCACAAGTTTGTTGAGTCATCTATGAAATTAGAAGTTGATATTGTGTAAACACACATTCGAACTCAAATACCCTGGAAACATCTGTTACCATATGTTGCACTAAATTAGAACAGTGTCATTGAATTGAAGTGTCATTGTATTGAAGTTGCAATATTATTTTAAGTCTGGTAATTGACAATATTATGTTTTATCGCCCCGATCACATTCACTGAACTGCTACACAAAACTTCATCCATTTTGGAATGGAGTTTTAACCACAGGGTTGTTTGAGGAAAAATAAATTGAGAGCTCAGCCTGACAAAAATCGGATTTCAATTGTTGAGATGGTGGTGTTTCCATCTTTAGGTGTTCTTTGCTGTTCTCATATATTATAAATAGATAGTCGCCTCACTGTGTAATTTAAACTATCAGCTAACAGCAGAGAACAAGCAAATTTAGGTGGAAATGTTGCCATCTCTATATCTGATTTTAATCAGATTGATCGAGCACTACACTACATAACATGAATGAAACCATTCATTTCAGAGATAATATCATGGGCGTTTTATTGCTGGTAGGCTGTGCACAACTGTTTGTCACAATTAAATTGTAACTTGGGATGAATAACCTCAATGTTTAAATGCTGTTACAGTGAGTACCACAGACATATGCAACTTCATTCATGGACGACAGAGTTGGACATGTACTCCTGCAGCATTAGACATTAGATGGATGATACTTTCTAGATGCGGTGAATTTTTAACTTTGGCATCATTTTGCAGATGAGAAAATACACACCACTATATTATATATCTATCAATGTTTTCGGGAGGGGGTTAGGCATTGGAAATAGATCTCAAATCCTATCCTGAGACAGGGGACTTTGATTCAACAGTACCCACGTTGTCTAGAATTTTGACTGATATCAAATCCTAAGTTATTATCTGTAGGTTGCCTCTTCCCTACCCTTGGGTATTTGACATATTTTTGTTGCCTGTGGGTGGAGAATTTGACATAGCTTTGGGAAATTTCAAAATCCCCTAAAGTTTAAGCCCGCACTGATAGGTACAATATTTAGTGCAAAATTGCTATCTAATTTGCCAGACGGCAATGTGTTGTATCTGATTACACATTGCGGTATTTGTATCGCATATTGTTTAAAAATAAACTCACAGTCCTACAAAAGGTCATTTGGCGCATTTAATACGTATGCCGGCGTGTGTAGCCGATAATACGGGGCAACCACACTGGATGGTGCAGGCGGCCTTGGCCGGTCGTGGCCGCGGAACCAAGGTTATCGCGTATTTCTACACTAAATCGACCCCCGAGAAAAACTCGCGGGTCTATTCATGACTAAATGAACTTAAATTTAAAAGTGAAATTTTGGGAAAGTGCATTCAGAAACTATTTCTATTTTCATCTTTTAATAGGTATATTTCTAAACGATAAGGTTCATTCAATACCATCGCTACGATACAATGACTGACTGACCTGTTGCTTCGTTGTAGTAGACGTTGATTCTTTCAAGTTGGAGATCAGAATCGCCATGATATGTGCCGGTGGGATCGATACCGTGTTCATCTGAGATCACTTCCCAGAACTGTTGACAAAATAAAAGAAAAGTGTTAATAGTACGGTATAAATAATTCCCTTTCATGCCGTTAGTCGATCAATATTCGTAAAGATTTATCACATATATGATTTAAGAACAATTACCAAGTAAAGTTTTTAGCAACAAGCTAGTACGCTGGCTGTGTTTTAACTTCGGTTGCAGGAAAGAGGAAGCCAGCCGAGCTAATGTGAACGGACTGACAGACCGTACGCCGCGCCGTATCAATAGCTGACTTTTGCCCTCGCACCTTACGGTACTGACTACTGCACTATGTGCTCCGCACATTTTCATAAGGCAATTCTCATGTTTGGGGCCTCTATATCGGTATCACTAACATTTGTTGGAGACCACACCTTGAACCGACGCTTTGAATGTGAACGTGGATGACGGCAGACAGCGTAACACTGGACAGATTCCGAATAATTCGTTTGCGACCAAAACAATTGTACTGTCATTTCTGAATAATATATTTTTTTGAACTTACCTTGGCACCAATTTGGTTACCGCACTGGCCAGCTTGCAAGTGAACGATTTCACGCATTTTGTAAAGTTACCTTTGACAGGCTGGTAAAATATGTGTCTGTAAGACGACTGGTAAAATATGTGTCTGTAAGACGACTGCTTGTCCCCTCTGAAACTCTGAAACTTTGTGGACGTTGTATACTGGTAGGCGTTTGAAATAGAATATATAGGCTGTGCAAAGGCTGTGATATTCAAATTACGGCCATGACGTTTTCGATTTTATCCAATCATTACTCGAATAATTATTTATATTTGCATATAAAGTATTTACTATCACCAAATAAGGGGGAGGGTCGCTCCATTCGATTATGATTATGGTGATGTAATATGCCAAACGATTCATATTGATGACTTTGCCATGGATACGTACGCCAATGACTGAAAACAAAAAGGGCTCGACAATAAATATGATGAGCGTTTTATAAAACAATAACGCTACGCTAGAATCAGCAGAATCAATTCCATTTGTCAAAATGTTTTTGCTTTTGAGTACCAAACTATGTCAAGCACAAACTCTCGGCCCAGTTGCCGACCTGTCGCGGTCACGTCACTCGAAGTAAAATACTCGAACTACTTTCCACAGATGACCATGGAGTGAGAAATGTGAAGAGAAGTTGGTTAAAATCGACTTCTTGGCATTAAGTTTTATGTCTCTTGTAATCAGTTGCATTTATTATGTACTGTACTCCATTCTTTTGAGACTGTCAATGTTGAAAAATATGTTTTCCCATTAAACAATTTCAAAGCGGGAACTTTTCCCCCTTGGCGGGCAAGTTTACGTTACAATATCGAACTATTCATGAATGGTGTAGGCCTAATCATAGACCTTAAAAACGGTTAAGGTTAAGGTCTATGGCCTAATTTAGTATTATACATTGCATGTTAATGAAAATTTTCAACAATGCAAAACCTGACCTTGCGGTCCCTGTTTAAATTGGATTTGATGAATTTGAACTAAATCGAAAGGTCACCTTCACTGCAAGTCACACCAAACTTCCGATGGTTTGAGATTGATCGAATGAAATTTTCAAGATACAGGAGAGAATACATAAAATTAGGCCTAAATTATATCATGACGTAAAGCGTAGGGAAATGCAACAACTCAGTTGCAAGAAGAACTTCATGTTTGTTTTCTTAACAGACCAAAAGTTTTGCGATAACCGCGAATTCTAATGTCCAATATTGTGACAGGTTGCATCGACCAGTGGACTTAGCTGACGACGATACGCAGCTCCGATCAAACGACTCTTGGCTGCCATGGAAAACACACACACAAATCTGATCACACCGTGATCAAAGTTTTTTTCTGAATCAACCGCTTATGATGACAACACACGCACAGTAACGATATCATGCTGTGTAGGTCATAGATTTCTTCGAATCCTCATGTTTAATCTATTACTTTGGCTACCGTGACCTTCACCTTTCAAGTTCAATAATTTGGCCATGCATCAATCCTTGGAACTCGATTTTCAAAATCAAAGCAATGATCGATGTTCAGACGGAATTCAGGAGCGAAGGAGATAGAAAAGAAAACAGCGTCTTGCATTTTCACTCGTCAAACTTGAATTTAATCTTTAAATACTAAACTTTAAAAAACTAAAGCTTTTTCATTCCACTTTTAAGTAAAACGTAAAACATAGTAAAAGTTAGGTGGGCTCACACATATTCCAAATCGTAAAACACTGTCTATTGATGAATTTCTACACTTCTTTACGATATTATGCAATGCTACATGCCGTCGGTATTGTCTGCCGATTTTAAAATAATGGTGGGTCACTTTATTAAGGTCCCAGACAGTGGTCGTAATTTGTACGAGCTCAGTCGCGCACTTTATGAACTGCTTTAGAAATCTCCGCTTGCTATTTGCGTATAGGGTCGTTTGCGTGTCTCGCAAGGGTAGGAGCTCTCTCTCTCTCTCTCTCTCTCTCTCTCTCTCTCTCTCTCTCTCTCTCTCTCTCTCTGTGGTTGATGGATATAGCCTACTCAATTCAGCAATACAGAACAGAACTTACTGCGACGAGATCACGCGAAACACGCTGCTCGATTAACAAGGAAGCTAAGTTTCATTACGTTGACTCAAGTGTATACACAGCGTCAGTCGAAGTGATAATTAGACTCATGAATTCCCATTCACGATCTCGAAAAGTAGGTTTGCTCATCTTAACAACAACAAAAAAGTTAAGGGAGCATTCGAAAAGTTGTCAAACAGCGTCAGTCGTATTGATAATTAGGCTAAGGAATTTCCATTTACGGTCACGAAAAGTAGGTTTGCTCATCCTAAGCTTAAGGTAAAGTTGTCAAACTTTCTGAAAAATGCAATGACAGGTTTGATTTTTGTAAGCAACTGATTTTTGTCTTTAAACAATGAAAAGAACTGAAAAGTTACAGAAAAAGAATCCGTTTTCTCAATATACAAGGCGTATATAGAGTAAAGATTTTCACCGTATGGACCAGAATTTATTTACAATGACTAACAATAATTGTTTAAAGAGAAAGGCAGTGAAACTTTCGCTCTCTGTCAGCCACTGTACCTTGTACGCAAGAGAAAAATTACGGTGTGCTTGAAAACAACCCAAACCCACTTACTTATGAGTATGGGAACTATGTTTTCGTTATATCACTGACCAGAACTGTGCAGACAAGCTCTTCAATTGCCGTGAGTCAATAGAAATCTCGCATTAACTGGTCTGGTCTGACACAATGAACTGTCACATAATCTGAAACAATAGCTCTGTTTTTCTCTCCCTGCCCCGGGCTGGTAGTTTTCCAGATATTTAATCACCCAACACCTCATTGTACGGCGTTTACGCTCAGTGGCTGTTTGCATGGTTGGGTTGCCAGGGGCGGATCGAAGCTATAAACAGCCTGGCGAAGGAACACACACGTTATTCAACTCGTCGCTGTCTGTTTCCCCTATGAAACTGTGATAAAACGTTGAGAAATAACAAGGCACCTCGAAGTTGGCAGCTGTCCTAATATTTTGACATGGATTTCAATTTTAGGGACGGGGCAGAATTTGCTGAAGGGGTTCTATAGGTCAAGAAGACCGCGGGCTGCAAGTAAAGGGTGTGCAGGGACAAGCATCACACAGACGAATATTCAAACTAAATCATGAAATCCCAAATGATAAAAAGACACATATAACATAAAGATCTCTCTCATTTCTAGGAGTATAGCGGGAGGTATGACTTCCTCCTCCGATATATTATCAGGACGCGGAAAACATAGTAATCATGGTATGCTGAAATTACTCCAAAATAAGAGCAGATTGCGGCGTTATCTCTTAATCCGCAGGCTTTGGGTATAATGGACTTCACAACAAGCAAATGACAATATTTGCATTGTTATGAAACGTACTTGTACCGATAATCATACCATTCGGCGCCACCTTTTTATTCTTCTTCAATACAACGGTAAAGGGATTGTGCACGCTCCAAGGAATATACTACCTATGAACCGATTTAGGTAAACAATTATATTAAAATATATTCATCATACATACATACATACATACATAGATACATACATACATACATACATACATACATACATACATACATACATACATACATACATACATACATACATACATACATACGTACATACGTATACGTACGTACGTACGTACGTACGTACGTACGTACGTACGTACGTACACACACACACACACACACACACACACACACACACATACATACATACATACATACATACATACATACATACATACATACATACATACATACATACATACATACATATACGTGTGTGGGGGAGGGGGTGCTGGCAAGATGACAACAACAAAACTTGTTTGCCAAAGTGTATACAGACAATTAAATATTTATTATTTTTTGCAATTGAGAGGCAGCGGGTTTCCTAAATCAGAAGGTAACTTTCAATGCTTAGTAATTGTAAAAAAAGATAGAATAATCGATCTCGCTCCCCTCCCCTCTGCTGCCAATTCCCTTCTATCCTGTGTATCGCAAGTCATCGTCCAACAATTACATGTTTCATCATCGTCGGCCCCGGGTCATTTATATCTGATGGATGAAAGATAGAGTTTCCGTTTTTAATTTGATATTTTGTTTCAGTGAGAGAGCGAAAAATCATTCCTTTCAATTGAAACACGCACGAGATCGAAAGCAAAATGGAAGCCGGATATGCGCATGCCCACTTTCTCTATGGTTTGAATTTGGGAACATTTTTAAGCCATGTCCCCCTAACTTCAACTCAGAGATGTTGTTGGTAACCAAGTTGCCTGCATATTGATTCATGAAGTCTCGAATGAATCGATGAAAAAACTAGATTTATCCAGAATATTAGCGTACCCAGAACCGCTTTTTAACATAGTTGTAGATTGAGTCATTTGAGCATGCCTACCTTTACTACAATGTGAGTCAGAATTTAAAATGACACGTGTACACGACCATTGACAACTGAGTTTGTGAGGATAAAGTATGTTTGTTACATGCTGTGTTCTGTACTTGTTATATTTAGTAATGACGTGAAAGATACTTGGACTGGTCAACAGTCTATGAAGCAAAGTCCAAAATTATGACTCATGTCAGCGCGAACACAATAAGTGACGACCGACAACCGGCGGCTCGAAAACTGTATTGTTTTTGTTTTGTCTTGTTTTGTTTATTTATAACTGAAGTATTATACAGTTTCGTGTAGCCAAGGCAAAATAAGACAAGCATAATGCCTTGGTGTTGTGTTATCGCATAAATAAGGATGATATTAGAATTGCAAGAATTTTCATACTTCAGTGTATTTCTGTAATAAGCAATGACAGAAAAATGAGGCTATAGGAATACCACCCCGCATTTTATCATGACTCACTGTCCTACAAGTTTCAATGAGTCACTGTTAACTTTGTAGGCGAGGAGGTCTATGGACTTGGGTTAACTTTTCGCCAGGAGAAACCAACAAAAAAAACGCTGTTTCAATTTCGAAACGGTTTTATCGCTTTTCTGTGTGTGACTTTTGTGTGTGATTGCTTTCTTCGGCATGGAAGGACGTCTATATGGAACACAGGACCGTTCAAATCTGGACGGTTGGCGTTGACTGCATTCTGCTGAGATACCAGAATAAACTCGCAAAGGATTTCCTCTTTAAAATATCGGTAAAGATCTTTTGTTGTTTCCTCAAACGAACGCTTTGCCGATAACTCTCTTTGCATAGGGCAGCTTCCTCGATTACGAAATTAAGAATCGTCATGACACAGATGACAAATATGGGCGCGGGATGTATGTCTATACCTTTATTTCTTCGCCTGAGCAAAACATTGCATATACCGTGAACCGGGACAATCATAATCGTACTTCGACCAGTTCAGTCCATCTTCCGTTGTTTTCTGTACCAAGGCTTATCCATGTTACGGTCATACTGCAACAGTAAGGCGGAGACATATCGAAAAGCAACTGAAAGTAACGTTTTCTTAATATCGTTTTCCTACATTCTTCCATTTCTGAATATTTCTCCTCTGTTCTCATGATTGATATACCTGTACATTCAACTCCTACAGGTATATCCGTGCTGACATACACTGCACGTATATGCATACCAGCGTCGCTGTTGCCAGGTAAACATAACAGAGACAACAATTTACGTAACGAGGAAGACAACTATGTTAAAGAGACCTGCAAGAAATGTCTCTATAGTGTGTCAATTCAGTCTCGCGTGGTCATTAAAAGTCGATAAGTACGTGTACAAATTCTTACTGGTGTAGACTTTCATTTTGAGTACTGGCTCCAGTGGTCGTCGATTTGCAATTACGGAGTTCTGTAATTCAAACACACGGCACATGAACTCGATAGCGAAGAAAATACACTCATGCCGGCAAAGTTCGGTGGATTTTTAGTCATTTCCGTGGCAAGAATGTGTTCAGGGGATTGTAATTTGCGATTGCTATAGAATCAGTGGTACTATCGAATGAGCCAGTTAAGATAGACAATCATAATTTATAGGTCTCGTAAACTTGATGTTCGCTTAACAGTTATGGGAGCTCTCAGAACGGAACTGGTTTGAAAATTGAAAGAAACGATGACGGTATAGACAACTGTTGTCCATTGAACTACAGAGGCAAAAGGTTTCACCGCAAATAAACAGTTTATTGCATGGAAGAATGCAGCATACGGGAGCTCGAGAGGGTTATTGATCGGACCAGGTACATCCAATTGCCGACCCGACATGATGGAATTTCGGTATGAAATTCTTCGGTTTATTGGGCCTTTGCGAGTTTTGTTGAAATCATAGATTACTCGATTGTAAATGTCAGACGATTGATTTTTAAAGGGTATTCAACTAAATACAAAAGTAGAAAATTCATCGCCGTCAAGTTGTTCAGTGATGTTAACCTACAAGCTATGTACTTATATGTCTTAGAAACAACTGTTGATAGACCCTAACCGTACAATGGCAATGATCGCCGCGTGAACTATGAATGTACATTTTGCTCACTGAGACTTCTTAAAGTATTTTGAACTGCTTCAGATTAGATATATTGAGCCCTAAATATCAAAATGTCGCAGGAAAACTGTTCAATTCACGTGCTCGGCACATACATGCAGTAGCGGTGGTGAAGGGATAAATTGAAACGCTTAGGAAAGTAAAAAAATATCTTTTTCACTTTGGTTCAACATGTAGTTAATTGGTCAAAGTGGAAAAGATGAGGTTGTGGAGAAGGGAAGAGCAGTGAAGCCGAAACACGTCAAACTAAAGTCACAGCTTTACGGAACCACGGTCCCCAAGCCCAGTAAAACGTGTCAGGTCGCGATGTCCTTCGCAATGTCCCGGGCCCAGGCCATTCGAACACAGATATGTCGCTTGGCGCGGTGAAGTGTCAGCAGCCGCGGAACTATGAATGATTGCCTGTTATGACATGACTTATGGATTTTGCGATAAAATAAGCAATAAAAACCTAACATTAAGATACAGTTTCGAAAAGTAATCGAGTGCATATTCATCCGCGGTGCAATTTATGATTTTGGACACGCAGCAAACGGTGAATTGTCCATAATAAGCGGGTACCTGTGTCATTAAGAATTAGGAGAAATTAATAAATTAATAAAAAATAAACGACACAAATTGTAGTCTTGCTTTACTCTGTCATCGAAGTATAGCATAGTTAATTTTAAGATCAATTCCAGGGGCCAAAAATTCCACATTGTTATTTAGGCCTGTTCACTTCCTAAATGACACAATGGATACCTGTCTATAGGAGTCCAGAGTGAACACTGTTTGCCCGACGGAGATGTCCAGACAGCTGTTTGTATGTCCAACGATGACAGTTTTTCAGCCAAACGCCAAAGAATGTTGATAGAAATTTGTCATCTTTTTGAACAGTGTCCTACTGAACACACATTTTGAGTGCATCAAGAGGTCCTTGATTGTTGGGCTTTCACGTAAACATTTCTGTTGTTAATTGAATTGTACAGTTGTTTTGAACAGCCTTGGTGTAGACTAAACCATAGACCCCGGGGCGAGAATGTCTATAATTAAACACCGACAACATCATAACACAAGCGTACGGAAAACAATAGCACCGACGATGAGGGCGTCTTAAATGGGAGAGACGCTTTTCGCATACTGAGAAATAAGTGTGCAATGCGGTCGTAACTCACTTTATTGAGAGGTACCACATTTTTCTTCGGCATTTTACATAAAACGGTATAGCTTTGTATCGTCAGATATGATTCAAAATCTCAGTCTGACCCAAAACACCTTTGATTAGAACAAGAAAGGAAATTCGTATCGGAACGGTAAGTGACCTACCGGCCCAGTGACAGGTCCGTAACACTGGTCCGTATCGCTTATGTCGTACAAACAATTGAAATATTTATTTTAAAATATTATATTTATTTTTCTCCAAAAAAGATATTCGCGGTTACGATGGTGCTTGGAAAGCTGTGATACTGCTTCGACCGTTCTTCGAAATTGACCCCTAAGACATACCAGGCCAATAAGTGATTGAATAGAGCTCTGTCGTCAATATAACTCCTCTTACAAGACAAAAACAGAAATTAAAAATAGCCTATTAACTGGACTGCTTTTTGTTGCCACTAAACTTTCAATTCCAAGTACGTCTCTCTGGTGGTCGAGATGTTTGCTTACACATAATACGCAAAATGTCTTCCTAAACACAAAATAGACAAGATTTGTGACAGAAAACACCTCCAATGCCGGGGGATATAGCTGTTTACTTCTGAGCAAAATTCCAAACTCGCCGGTAGGTCGTCTTTTGATTCGGATATATTCGGGGAAATATCCGCAAGCAATTGGTCCAACCTGCCCGAGCTTCTCAATTTGACATCGTATTTGAAAAGACACATAGTGGGGCTCACAAAAGCTACATGCCAACTGCTGTAAACAAAGTGTAGACATTTTTTCGTGAAACGGAGTATCATAATAGTATATTACGTTTTTTAAGATTCAATTTGTCTTCTTACAAAAAGGTGTACAAAAAGCTCACTGATCCCGGCAGGCAAAGACGAGGGGTAAACAAAAATTACTTTTTTGTTTACTTTTTATGAAACAGTGCTCACGAGTTCCTCATTCTAAATTTGTTGAAGAACTCACACACATATTTCTCTGTTTTCACAAATCGTATGTTGCATAAGGCGAAGTGCTGGAGAGGTATAGATGGTGTTTATTATTTCATAGATCTTTCAGAAATATTACATTCATTCGATTTTTAAACTGATGGTAGTGATGCATGAGTTTCAATTGTCTCCACATCTGAAGATGTTTTTTTTTTCCAAGATGGAATGAATATCTCTCGCATTTATCGTTTTATGGTTCTTCTTCTTCCTCTTCTTCGTCTAGTTCATCATACTGATTGAAGTTGTTCGATGTTGCGTCCTGGTGCTGTTGGTATTCCGAGATGAGGTCGCTGATGTTCGACTCAGCTTCGGTGAATTCGAGTTCATCCATTCCTTCGCCCGTGTACCAGTGGAGGAACGCCTTCCGGTTGAACATGGCACGGAACTGTTCCCCAATTCGTCGAAACAGCTCTTGGATGCAGGTGTTGTTGCCGATAAAGGTGGCTGACATCTTCAAGCCGCGTGGAGGGATGTCGCAGACGGCGGTCTGCATGTTGTTTGGGATCCACTCGACGAAGAAGGCGCTGTTTCTGTTCTGGATGTTCATCATCTGCTCGTCGACTTCTTTCATGGAAACACGGCCGCGGAAGATGGCAGCGACGGTGAGGTAGCGACCGTGGTGCGGGTCGCAAGCAGCCATCATGTTTCTGGCATCGAACATTTGCTGCGCCAACTGGGGAACACTGAGGTTCGTATACTTCTGGCTTCCGCGACTGGTCAAGGGAGCGAAGCCAGGCATGAAGAAGTGCATTCGCGGGAACGGTACCATGTTGACAGCCAATTTACGCAAATCAGCATTCAGCTGACCTGGGAAACGCAGGCAAGTTGTTACACCACTCATGGTAGCAGATACAAGATGGTTCAAGTCACCATAGGTTGGAGTGGTAAGTTTCAGAGTACGGAAGCAGATATCGTACAGGGCTTCATTGTCAATACAGAAAGTCTCGTTCGAATTGTCAACCAATTGATGGACGGAGAGAGTCGCGTTGTAGGGCTCCACCACGGTGTCGGACACCTTAGGACTTGGTACAACAGAGAAAGTGTTCATGATCCTATCTGGATACTCCTCATTAATCTTGCTCATCAGTAAGGTACCCATGCCAGACCCTGTACCACCACCAAGGGAGTGGGTCAGTTGGAATCCCTGCAGACAGTCGCAGCTCTCGGCTTCCTTGCGCATAACATCAAGGACTTCATCGACCAGCTCGGCACCTTCGGTGTAGTGGCCTTTGGCCCAGTTGTTACCTGCACCATTCTGGCCTGAAAGTATAAAGGGATAATTTTCCGACGACATAGATTTCTCAATCTCAGTGTCTCAACCTTTTTCAAAGTCTAATTTGTAAAAAAAGTGCTATGCTTTTCAACAATTTTAATCACGATCACTTTACAAATAGGTTGAGTGACAGTGGTTGTACTTTATTCATTTAATAAAATGTCTTTATGAAATTGGAAGGATATTAGTTTCATACAGAAAGTATACAGGGAAACTGTGTTAATGATTTTGAAGAGCCCGTCGAATACCAATGACTAAAACAGGTACGGGACACACACAACTTAAGCTTCCATGACGGTATCTATAGCGTTGACCAAACTCCGAAAATGTAAACGTTGTATCTGCTATGATTTCTTTTTCAAAGCGCTACTAAAAGCCGTTACAACATTTCAAATTTCCAGATTGGTTTTGGTATTTTATATAAGTTGTTCAAAAGTTCACATTAACTCTTGCGAAACAACTGCAAAGTGTAAAATACTAGCCATCGTAGATCCAACTTACCGAATACAAAGTTATCTGGTCGAAAAAGTCTTCCAAATGGACCTGATCTCACTGAGTCCATGGTGCCAGGCTCCAAATCAACCAAGACAGCACGGGGTACATACTTGCCACCTAAAGAAGATAGATTTTTTAGAAAAGTCAACGAAAATATGAGTATTTCAGCAAGCACCCATTCGCTTTCCTCCCGTGAGCGAATCACAATATTCAGTCAGTCAGTATCAACCATGGAAAATCATTCGTACTTCCGAGCAATCGATGATTGCAAAAATCCCCAAACAGATCAGAATTTATGAACAATCTGACGAACAGAATGGCGGATTACTCAGGATCTGGTAGACTCTGTCACTATACCCACTCACTTGTTCAGCTGTTCATAAACTTGGTAAACATTTCTATATTGCACCAAGCGTGGAGAAAGCGGGCCGCGGGACTTTAAAGATGGGGTCAGTAATGCTAACTTTTGATGATTTTTTTCACAAAAAATTTTAATTTTGTATATCAATCACACCTTCTTATCCTACTCCCCAAAGAACGTCGAAACACCCACTACTTAGCTTGTCAACTTAACGTTTCTATGCGTAAAATGCATTGTTATTGTTTACATTTCAATTCCAGCTCTGACCAGAATTCATTTTTCAACAACAACAATGCAGTTTACACACGTACAGGCTGAGTTGACAAGCTGGATACTGTATATATGAACATGCCTTGGGGAGTAGAACAAGGAATTATGGTTGACTTTCAAAGCAAAATTCGTGAAAAAATTATCAAAAGTTAGTATTACTGGCCCTTTAACTTTTTTAGAGCCCTATAATCTCTATGTTTTGGTGCATATTTGAATAATAACATACTATACACGATCCATTGTATACTTGCAGGACTAAAATTTTGTATTAGGTATTTCGACACCCTTCAGGGAGAAGAATCAAGAATTTATAGCCTGGATATCTAAATACAAGTATTCTGAAATTTTGGAATCTCGTAAAATAATAATATAAAACCAATTTAAACATTATTTATGAAAAGTGCGGCTGAGAAATTCAGCTTGATAGAAACCCTGCATAATATTTCATTTGCAGCGCAAGATGTTCATGCTGAACTAACCGGTTGCCTCGTTGTAGTAGACGTTGATTCTCTCAAGTTGGGTGTCAGGAGAATCACCGCGAAAACTGCCGTTGTTATCGATGCCATGCTCTTCTGATATTACCTCCCAAAACTGAGAGAGAGAGAGAGAGAGAGAGAGAGAGAGAGAGAGAGAGAGAGAGAGAGAGAGGTGTGCTGGGGCGTTCAATTGGAGAGATAGACGGATGCAAAACATGTTTAATCGTCAGCGATCGAGCCGGCTGATAAGACATGATAACGGGAACCCAACTACTGTTGCGCTATTCTCAATGCAGAACAGTTTACCAAATAAGAAAAATTCACAATGCGGTATGATTCGATTCTCTCACTCTTTGCAGTTCCTCGAAACTATCGTGTCTGGTTCCCAGACACTTCGCACCAAAACCACTTCGCACCATACCATCTCGTCCCATACCATTTCGCACCAAAACCACTTCGCACCAAAACAACCTCGTACCAAAACCACTTCGCCCCAAAAGTCATGTCCCCAAACCACTTTGCCCGAAACTTATCGCTAACTGGTAAAGCTGAAAATAACCACCTTTCTGTCATCCTGGGATTGAAATCTTGAAAGTGTACGCATTTCGCGAAATTGACATCGTGCAATTCCGCGCAAGTCACCTGAGTTGTAGCATTTGCGTGTTTCTATTTTCTTATTCTATCGCTTATGGTTTCATGCAACCATGATGCAACAATAAATGGTTTGTGGTGGCCAAAATGTCCTAACACATTAATGCTTCCAAGTTGTAGGTAAAAACAACCTTATTATACGTCGTAACATCGTTGTTTCAGGACGAGTTGACGGTACTATACTTTGGTCGAAGTGGTTTTAGTACGATGTGGTACTTGGGGCGAAGTGGGGTTGGGCGAAGTAGTACTTGGGACGAGGTGGTTTTGGTACGAAATGGTTTTGGGACGAAGTTGTGTGGGGCGAACTGGTTTTGGTGCGAAGTGTCTGGACCCCTCGTGTCTTATATGGAAAGCACGTTTTACAGATGGTCGTAGCACTTAACGAACGGGAACGAACAGAAAGTTATTTAAGGTGTCATAATAAGCATCAACTTTGATAGACTGAAGTTCTTCAGGACAGCGAGAGCGTGCACGCTTGCATCTAAAGTACGGATCACATGTTTTCATGCAATGTCACGGATGTGTAGACGATTCAATATTCAATTTTCTTTCGACAACATTTAAATAACAACCATAATCATACATTTAGATGTGAAAATTGAAACAGTTTTTTTGGCTTATAATACATACCTTAGAGCCAATTTGGTTTCCACATTGTCCGGCCTGGCACAGTACTATTTCTCGCATTGTCGGAGAGGACAGAGAAAACTTGAGCGAAAATCACGAAATAGATGTGATTTTCACGACAAACGGTGCGTGAGATGCACACACTGCAAAAACTAACTCTTGAAGATACCGAAAATGCTAATTTTGTTATTATATTAGAATGACAATGCGACGCATCACAATAAATATGACCTTGGGTAGAGGTCATTTTGTGACGTATTCGCATCGGTGCGCATCGCTTTGTGGCGTCACTGTCAAACTCTCGCGCGACCGCTGAAAATCACGTGACCGGTATCCTGCTGATTCAAGTTTTGTGAGTTTCAAGTTCGACTATATCCGATGGGTTCTAATAAGTATGTTTGGAAATGGGACGAAATTGCCCTCACCGATAATACCGAAGCAAATTAGAGTCTAGAGGCTTGCATTGTTTGTGAGGCTATTTGTGTTAATATTAAAATTTCTTGACGTGCAAAAAAGCAGAACTTGAAACAAATATATTGTGTTGATGATTCGGACCGTCACCACGGTCCCTGTGGACCGTGATTCGGAGTATGTTCTCGTCATTTTAATTTACTCACTTGCATTACAATCAACGGCAATACCTCAACAGAGAAGTTCATTTGTAGTACAGAAAGCCGATGAAAACAAATAATCTTAGACGACAATATAGTACACGGTCATTATCGTGGACGGACATCTTTCAAGATACGAATAACGATATTTCTTGAACTGATAGGGGCCTATGTACATGCAGTCTTTAACCATGTAAGCATTGCTGTTTTATGAAGCAAAATGTCAGGAAGTGCGTTCAATATCCCTCCTCGCCGTAAATTCGACGCTGTTTTCTGGTAAAAATACTTTCAGACTTTAAGCTTACCAAAATAAAAACAAAAACAAAAAAACGAAACAAAACAAAACAAAATACACATACAAAAAATCCGTGTTTACGGGTTAGGCCTATCTGTGATAGAAGAAATCAGTGTTGGTCCAAGTAATTGTGTTTGTGACTTTGAAATAAATTCTTTCTGGTACGCCGTCGCAACATTTATTTGCTTTTCCAGAGACTTCCTTGTGAACGAACGCATCTGTAATATTCTCTCATGCACAGTCTCTCTACCCACGGTAGAGAGAGACTGTGGAATAGAGGTTTACCCTGCAAAATACAAACCAAATAGCACGAATTCTAAAATATATTTTTTTTAAATCTACTTCTTTTGCCAAGTTTTATTTTTCAAAACTTCTACATTTTTACACAAACTGACGGGGCAAAGTGTCAATTTTGGGATCAAGACGTTCTGGAGTCAAAGTCAACATTTACAACGACAGTTCCTCGATCAAAATCCCGACTTGGGTGAAAGTGGGTCAACACTGTGCTACATCAGTGTTTACTCTTCCAAGAGGAGTGACCGGGTCGTGTGTATTTGGGGTTGGGACAATGCAAGATGCTGAAGATGTTCAAATAGGGGGTTTTGCAGCCTCTGCGGCTTGCGGCTGGCTGTGCGCTGGGACTATGCCTCGCGCCCTCTACGAGAAGTACAACATCCGGGATATCTGGACGCCATGATGCCTCGATGCTGCTGGAAATGGTGAAATGGTAGTTTGTGTTGTGTGAGGTTTGGGGGAAGAAAATAAATTGAATTAACTAAATTGTTTGTGTAGATGGTGTAATTTGTTTTGTTTGGAGTCTCAAGATGTCGCAGCAAGACATGGAACTTGAGGTAAGTGCAATAAGTTGAAAATTTTGTAACGAATTGCGAAGGTTTTCTGCAGCACGAGAGAGCCCAAATTTCACAAATTGATGCTGTGCGTTGACACTGGACACGTTCACAACAATGTGCCCGGTTTTACAAATACTGAATCAAATTTTCTCATAATTGAAGAATGTTGAACTGACTCAGTCAAATTGAATGATGACTGCTGTGTGCTCGAGTAATGAAGTTGGTAGCACTGCAACTATTGTTTTCCAGCGTTTTATCGGAAGTCCTTGGCGGGCACGAAAACAAAACGAGAGCGCTTCCGCGTGCTGCCAGTTGCAGCATCATAATGAGATACAGAATAACAAACATGTCGGTTTCAAATCTACGTCCTGTAGACTTCCATTGATACTGTGGCAATAATTACGAAATTTTCAGGATTTTTTAAGTTTTCGTTTGCATCTATGGATTCGCAGACTTGATTTTTAGTCCCCGCGGACGAAGTCCGGCGGGGACTTATAGATTGGGTCCCGTCCGTGTGTCCGTCCGTCCGTCCGTCCGTCCGTCCGTCATCAACAGTTCCTCAGACACTGCCAAACCAATTTTGTTCAAACTTGGCACAAAGGCATAGCACTATGACCTACAGATGCACATCGATTTATTTTGCAATACGATCCAATATGGCCGCCAGGCGGCCATTTTATTACAATTTTTTCATGTACAGAGCCATAACTCAGACATGTTTCAACCGATTTAATTCAAAGTTGGTACAAGGACATTGACCAATGTCATAGATATGCATGTCAATTTGTTTTGTGATATGATCCAATATGGCCGCCAGGCGGCCATTTTATTACGATTTTTTCATGTACAGAGCCATAACTCAGGCATGTTTCAACCGATTTTATTCAAAGTTGGTACAAGGACAATGACCAATATCATACATATGCACATTGATTTGTTTTGTGATACGATCCAATATGGCCGCCAGGCGGCCATTTTGTTTCGATTTTTTCATGTACAGTGCCATAACTCAGGCATATCTCAACCGATTTTATTCAAACTTGGTAAAGGACATTGACCTATGTCATATATATGCATGTCGATTTGTTTTGTGATACGATCCAATATGGCCACCAGGCGGCCATTTTATTACGATTTTTTCATGTACAGCGCC
>LD354813.1:78843-92984 GCA_001465055.1 Ptychodera flava
AAAATGGACCAATCAGAGAAAGAGCTTATTCAAGCTGCACATCAGCAGACTGTGTTTTGTGTAATCTGCAAAGGTGTACTCATGCATCGACTGTGTTTGGTATAGTTTGCAAATAATATCTGATACTGACAATGACCTTTGTCTTGTACTATTATTTTGATTCATATACATACTTTCGGATCTGTGATTAAAAAGAATGAGAACGCTGCACTTTTATTATAACTTGCTTGTCTGATCAGATACGATATACTGCTTCAATTACTGAAATTTAAGCATGGTGACGCGGTCCCTGTCGCTTGAATTTTGTTTTGTGAAACTAATTTGGTACAAATAAAGTTTGATTGACAACTGACACATATTGTCCCTGAAATGTACAAAATGTCTCAAAATTTAACTGTAAAGGGACACATTGTCTCCAGGTGTAATAAAAAATTCTGGCTGCGACACTGATTTTTGCAGTACTTACTGATAACCTGTACAGCTAAATCATTAAGACATTACTCGTACATTCATAGCCTACAAAGCAGGATATCACATATATCCACTGGCACTGCTGCAGCACTCACACGTTAATTACAATACTACTGCTGCAGCAAAGTAAGATAACAGTGGTCAGATATTCACTGTTGAATGATTTATTCATTGCCACTGCAGCAAAGTACAATATTATACATATTCACTGATACTGCTGCAACACACATACATTGCTGTAGCAAGCAACAAGGTAACATATCATGCCTCACAAATTGATGTCACATATTCACTGCTGCAGCAAAGTGTAATACTTGCATAGCACATCACAAACTGATGTTACACGTATTTCAACTTCTGTGAGGGATCCTAGGATCATGTATGTCTGATGTCCTAATCAATATAAGCAACTGCAACATACAGCAGACTGAGTGTATGCTTGTATACTGT
This sequence comes from Ptychodera flava, assembly GCA_001465055.1. Lineage (NCBI taxonomy): Eukaryota > Metazoa > Hemichordata > Enteropneusta > Ptychoderidae > Ptychodera > Ptychodera flava. Next base: position 79,765 of record LD354813.1, read on the forward strand.
ATGCATTTAGACTCATGGCAGCTAGCTCTGTTGTTACCATTGTGTTTTGAAACACTGGTAAAATTCCCATGTCTTAACTTTGTGTGCCTATGGTTATATTTTAAAACCCAGGTATAATGTAACACCAAAATTATTATTAATCTATGTATATGTACTGAGAAAAGTTATTTAAAATTTGACAATGTGTTTTTTCTTTTTGATAGGACAAAAGTGTAGCCTTCAAGATTTTTGAATTAGGTTTGAAGAAGTACGGTGACATACCAGATTATATACTTTCATATGTTGACTACCTCTCACATCTCAATGGTAAGATGACAAAAAATTATTTTCCAAATACTATATACCCCTTGTTCAATAGTAAAATTAGGTGTTGGCGTTGACTTATCCTTACTGATAAAAATGTGTTTGGGCTACACCATGGGTGATTGTAGGGCTACTGTTAAGAGTAGAAAGTGTGGAGTCCCATTGTTTTCAACCAGAAGTTGGACCACTACATTGGAAAATAGGGAGAGGAGGGTTAAGCAAATGTAGTTAGAAGTATGTCATCTCACATAATCAGGGTGAGCAAATCCAATTGTCCAAGGTCTTGATTTACCAAAGTATTTTGTGTGGACCAGTGAAATGGTCATTCTACTGGTACAACACACCAATGAATAATAATAAAGTTATTTTATAAAGAATGTATACAAAACTAAAAAATCTGAAGCAAGATCACTTACCGAATGGTTACCGAATGGATTTGCCCAATGCTTAGAACAGAAAATTTAGTCACCACAGAAATAATCTCTCCTCATTTATACGACCTTTATTCACTTGTTTACCAAACATGTACATTACAGTTGCTTCATCACAGATTTCAGCTTAGTCATTGAAATTTTCTTCAAAAAGAGGGACATTGGATGTGATACTGGTGTTGATGTAGACTTTTAGTCATATAATGTCGTAACGATGATACACTTTGTTGCAAGACAAACTGCTGGCATAGTTCGTGCACAATCTCTGCCATAATGAAATCATTGTACATGTATGTACATTACAAGTTCAGGCACAAGGAGAAATGAGTTGGACACGAATCTGTGGTTAAATTTGGTTTCCTAGGAGGCCTCCAGCTGCATGTATGTACTCTGTCCCTAACCATTGCATGAACATCTCCATGGGTTGCCAGACATTAATATGAAACTGTCGGTGTCTACCAAAGTTCAAAATTGCCCAAGTTCCTAAACTTTTAGGATATGGAGCAAAAGTTCAAGGTCATATCCACGGCATCATGGCAACATCATGTTAGCATTGAAGATACTCACAAAATCATTCACATGAATGTGACAAAACTCAACCTGAGCATTCTGAATTTTTTTTCCCCTTCTGTACAGAGGACAACAACACCAGGGTGTTATTTGAAAGAGTTTTGACGTCAGGAAATCTTCCCCCAGAAAAATCAGGGTAGGTCATGTCAAGGAAATTGTTTAATTTGATTCTCTGTTCAAAAGAAAAATCACTTTTAGACATTGTTTATTATGGAATTCTTTAACACAGTGATGCATAACATTAATTTGATGTTTACATCATTGATATTTAAATTTATGGTTTTAATATTGTCATCGCTACAGTACATGTTCGTGCAATACGAATACCATAAGAAATGTCTCCAACTATGGCATAGATATGAAATACCAATGCTGCCCCTCATTCTGTACTCATTTTCCCATACATGCATGGGACAGTCACAGAGACAACATCCATAATGGAAGTTCTTTTGTTGTGATCTTGTACATGTACTTGCAGTAACAATGTAAAAGACAAAAAATAAACAACACTTGAAAAAAGATTTCTTCGTTCCCCATGTTCTGATCTGCCAACCTATTAAAGTTTTCCCACAAGTTAGCATTGCTGAACAGCGGATGAGTTCCACCACAACAATGATATATAAACACCAAAAAAAATTTACATTGACTTGTAGACTTTGTGGTACACTGGTAAAGTTGTAAAATTTCTCTCAATACAGCACAGAAAGAATTGTATTTCAATTTGTCAATTCCAGGGGCGTATTCCATACTATTCCACATGCCAAACTCATGTGGCAGAACTTGTAACTCCAAGTTTGATCCACTTCTCTTTTGCTACCTGTAAGGAAACAGGAGATATCCATAGGATAACATGTCTTCATAATTTGGTACATCATGAACCCAGTATCTTGGATTCTTCCAGTTCTCTTAACCAGATAGTGTGTTGGAATATATGTACTTGTGTAAAAATACAAGTATCTAGCCTTATCCCACTTTGTCTCAATTCCTATGGTCTTGAGTTCATATATTATTCATGAATACACTTGGAGTAGATGAACCACTTGATCTATATTTCAATTGTGTAGACATTTCTAGTGAGGATCTGAAAGTTCAAAACTGAGATTTGCATTTCTTTCTTCACTCTTTTAGAGAAATTTGGCTGAAATTCCAAGACTTTGAGTCAACGTGTGGAGATCTGTCGAGTGTCTTGAAAGTGGAGAAGAGGAGACAGCAAGTTTTTAAAGAGGTAAAGAAGCAATGATGGAAGAAAGATGGCAGAATGTAGAAATCTGTGTGCAAAGTTTTCTGCAAGATCTTACAAGGGGGCGTTACGGTCGAATGTACCTCGGGGACAGACATTCAGACTCTCAAACTTTTACAATTCTTTTCTGATCTACCACATGTGGGGGTTCATTTTAAAGCTCTTGGTGTAAGAAAAATGTTCACCACCTTAATTTTCCAAGAAATTATTTTTCCCCATACAGTTAACACAGGGATGGTGACCATTCTGAATTTCAAATATCGGTAAATGTTAGGTAATTTGTTTCACTTGTACCAATATTAATATATGCATGTTTACTCCCAATTATTATCAATGATTTTGAAAGAGAATAGTTGGATTGGATCCTTGAGGATGATTTGAGCAAAAGTTTAAAGTCTTTTACTTTTGAGGCACCTACTACCTTAACCCTTTTCCTGCCAAGTCCATATTTCACCATCAGGTCAAGATGGTTAAAATTAATGAAACACAACGTATTCCATATGATGTATTTTAACATAATACTGTACATTTGAAGGCTGTTGAAAACATAATACTGTAAAGTTGATTTTTTTTGAACAAAAGATCCTATAACATACCAAGCCAAGTGGGTGAAAATACGTCATGTTTTAGCTCAATACCGCTTTTTACTGACTTGGCTGATGGGGAAGTGATACAGTTATTACTGTCTGGCAGGAAAAGGTTTAAAGATGTCAACATTTCGAACCCTTGGTCACACGGACAGGTTTCCCTTTTCATGCATCAAGTTTCTGTTTTCAAGTTTCACTGTTTTGCCGTTGCAGGAATTTGAAGAAAGAGAGACGACACTACTGGTTGATAGATACAGGTATCTTGATCTTTATCCTTGCTCTGCAGGAGAGTTGAAGGCTCTTGGATACAGGGTGAGTCAAGTGATAATGTGAAATAAATGTAAAATAAATGCCAAAATCTTGTATTAATGTGGCATTGTCAGGCAGCATAGCATAATCCACCTGTTTTAATCATACCAATGATTGAACTTTTCCTATGCACAAACAATTTATTTTTTATTATTTCTTTATTTCGGACTTCATACCCGTCCATATATATAACAGTATGCAAAATAGTACATGTGAATATACTGATCACTTGGGGAAAAACTAGCATTGCTTGTGGAAATACATTCCATAAATATTGACTCAGAGTAAGAAAACTGTCATTATCCGACATTTTCTCAAATCAGATGTGAAATACATAGTATCATGCTCCTTTCATATAATGATGTTGTCACTTGTTGATATTTGAGTCATTAAACCAAGGATTTGTTTTCTAAGCAGAACATCAAAACCAATCCTATTACTGACAAACACTAGCACTACTACGCATGTCATAACCCAACAGTATGTGGGCGGCATTGTCGTATTAAATTAACTTTAAAGGATTTTGGTTTACAAACAATGTACTTTGTGCGTGATATTTAGATGCATCATGTCAATATAGGTTAAGATTTTATGATGTACATTATGACAAACATGTTTCAACTTTCATCAATCACCAATCACCTCGAATACAGTGTTTTCATCAGTCGTAGGAGTCCTTAGCGACCCTCGAGCACAGTTCCGACGACCGCCTCCCATTATTAGCTTTCTCAGGGTACTGCTGTTGAACAACAATGCAGTTGTTCAAATCATTTTTACAATATACAATATATGTTGAATGGTTTGTATTTTTGCCAAAATTCAGGACTTGTCTAAGAAATATGCACCAGTTTTGCCTACGCCAACCATGGCTGCGCCAACCCAGCTGACTCAAGAGACTTTAGCCACGGAAGAGGAAGTGGAAAAGAAACCGGAGTATCCCAAACCAGATCTCCATCAAATGATACCGTTCAAACCCAGACAGTATCCACGTAAGTGTTCAGATCCATGATAGACACACCAGTGAAGATTTATATGGATATTAATTTTTGGATACATACAAGAGTTTTGTGGGGATCATTACATACTCTATCCATAACCCTCACCTTTATGACTCCCCAGGCTACCAGTCATTAATGCAGGAAACTGTCTATGACCACATATCTTACTCTTGCTTCGTGGGATCAATAAGAATCTATCAAAATTTCTAATCATAGGTCAACTTCATAATCAGTGTTTTACCCATGCCAATGAGAAAGAAAGTGATACCAGAGTAACCGAGACACTTTATCGGAATTCTCTTCGATATATTTATTCAGTCATTAGGAAACAGCAGCCATCTCTCGCTTCTGCTCCAGTCATTTATCTATTTTCTGAAACCATGGTAAATACCGAGGCAATCCTGGCAAAAACATGTACTGCACCTAATTGTGTTGTGGTATTCATCGTATGCACTTAGTGACAGCCAATGATATTCACTGAAGTCTGTGCAGAATTGATAACTGCAAATTGTGTGTTCACTTAAGAATTTGCATTTTTCTTACAAGAAAATGTTTATGTTTGAATTTCAAATAGCATTAACATTACAAGTAAAGATCATGAAAGCATTCTGATAATAACATACTAAGTATGATGATGGGGCTCTTCATTTTCTGTTTTTTCTTTGTATTACAGCTGTTGGAGCTCATCCAGTGCCAGGCGGTGTCTTTCCCCTCCCTCCTTCCGCATCACAAGTACTGACAATACTTCCACCACCAATATGTTTTCAGGTAGGACTGACCTTTGAGAATGTATGGATTGACCTTTGAGAATGCATGGATTGAACATTGAGAATGTGAGAATTGACCTTTGAGAATGCATGGATTGGCCTTTGAGAATGTATGGATTAACCTTTGAGAATGTATGGATTGACTTTGAGAATGTATGAATTGACCTTTGACATTGTAAGAATAGACCTTTGACCTGCAGTGTAAGTTATTTTTAACGCGAAATCATCGTTTGCAACTTATTTATTCATTTTATCATCTAACCCTCTCATACAATCATCATCATCATCTGATAGCACTTGATGTGAGTTATATGTGTACAGTGCCTGGCCAGATGTACCTTAAGTTTCAAAGTCATCAGGAATATGCAGATTTGCAAGATAGAATGATTTCTATCTCAAGTAGAATACATCGATAAATCAATAAAAAAATAGTGGTTTGATAAAGGGAGCAGGTGTGGATAAGTTGTCAGTGAACAATATCGAGATGGTCAATCTTGAATATTTCTAACTGTGGCATGCTTTGTTCTGTCATTTCAGGGTCCTTTTGTGAAAGTGGATGACTTGATACAATCTATAGCAGACTGTCAAATTCCTGAAGGTAAAACTTTTTAACTTTGTAAAACAGATTTTAACATTGATGATGGGAGATGTATATACGTTATCTATAACTAATTAAGGTGATATACATTGCTTCTAGATATGTCGGTGCTGTTTCAAATGGCAAATTTATCAGAGACAAGAAAATAATGAATACAGCATCAAACTGTTCTGAAATTACAGAGTCACCTGGCCTTTGTACAATGCATGCATATGTTCAATTGAATTCAGTATGATAACTGTGACCTCTAATTCCTTTGGAGGAAAAAACGATGTAATGGTATCTTGTCACCCCCATTTTGCTGTGTAGAAGTCAAACCTTGTGATAAAAAACAATATAAATGGGGCAAACCATAGTGAAAGGGGTGATATTGACATCATCCTATCAGTACTTGTTGGCAAACAAGAATTGATAACTTCTCTTAGAGTTGCACTGCTTTACTGTAGATCATTAACAACATTTGTGTTTTCATCACCAGTTGCCGCAGATGAACCCACAGAAAACGGTGTCACTGCCGAGAAAGATCTCAATACTGACCAAGATCCGAAGAAAAGGAAGAGAGAAGGTTTAGTTGGTGGAGATGATTCTGACGATGAAGACAATGTCATGCAGGCACCAGTACATGATATCTATAGAAGTAGACAACAGAAGAGAGTCAAATAGAATTTATTCAGCAAATCTGACATTTTTATTCAAAAGTATTTTAATTTTTGTGGAAACAGTTTCAAAGCTGGTTATTATGTTTTCAAAATATTCCTCCATTCTGCCGATGTCAATGCTGTTTTACTGAGTTTTATGGAGTAATGCTTTACTTTTTATCTTCAGTTTATTTTTTTTATGTGAACTCTTGTTTTGTTAGAATTTTCCAAAATATTGAAGGGACAATACTGTAACTTTTGATTATCCTTTTCATGATTTTTGTTGTGTTTAGGTAGTTTGTGTCTCAATAATGAAGACTTCAACTGTCTCTCAAACTTTCCTAAAGCAAACTTTCAGCCATTCTCCTTAAAAATCAAGAATAAAAATCAGGGGTCACAGTGCAAATTTTGGTACTAAAGAGACAAATTACCCTCTATTCACCGCAATATTTGAAATTCAAAATGGCCGCCATCCCTGTGTTAACTCTATGGGGAAAAACAAAACATTTTTGATTTTCAAAAAACTAAGACGTTGAAAGTTTTTCTTATTCCGAGAGCTTTAAAGTGAGCTCCCAACAAGCGCTAGACCTGGAAAGAACTGTATACATTTGAAAGTCCTAATATCTGTCCCTGAGGTGTCAACCTTAAGAAGTTTAGTAAATGGTCACACTCCCCGAATCATTGTTTTGGGTTCTTTTTCAAATCAAAAATCAACAGAACAGCCAGCTGTCTACCCCCAGTTATTCTGTAGGTGTTATGATCTGTTCCATTGTTTTATAGAGATATCTAACAGAGATAAGAGGTAGGCTGCATTGGACATGAGGTCACTGGTTTTTTGACAGCTGGAATGACAGCCAACAGGGCATTTCAAACTTGTTTGGTCTGAATCAGCAGGAACGAAAGTGATTTAGAACTCAAATATAAAGAACTTTATGATCTGAAAAGTTTGCAAAATACCTATAAATAGTTCAACAACTTCATGCAGTCATATCTTGTGTTTTTTATATATTTCCAAACCTTAAAACTGGTTGAGAATTGCTCGGCTACATTGTATTTTACCAAAAGTGTTTTACCAATTATGGCCACCTGTCGCATATCTTGTATGTTCCGTGTATTTTGCAACTTTCAACTGGCAGAGAGTACCTCAATGTCAGATTGTACCTTTTTACCAGCAGCATTTTCAAGAATATTGCCATTTTGTTTCTTGGAACCTAGTAAAATTTGTATTTGTCACTGAAAGTTGTAACCAATTTGTTATCTTTGAATTGACCCAAATCGATCCAATAAAGTAGTAAAGGACAGAACCAAAAAAACACCATAAAAGTAAACACAAATCACTTGTTGTGACATAAATATCACTTGTTCCATCAACTGACACCTTTTCGATGTACTGGTAGATCTGTCGGCTCAGAAGTGGTGCTAAAGGGTTATTACTGTTCATCCCCATGTACTGAGAAAACAAGACCACCCCTTTTTCCAATTCAAAGGTCCAACTTCCGCATTTGAAATATAGGGAGTGGGTCAGACCACAATGGTGGTACCAGGCGAAAAGAAATAGTATCAACAATACTGAAGACCCTTAGGATTGTCATATTACATGAAAAAATAGTGCACACTCCATTGTTGTATATATCCAATAATTAAAATTGATTCATTCTTCCCTGGATTGTAAGTGTGAAAATCCAGTTATCCACAAGAGCAATGGAATGCAACCATTTTCTTTCTCTTCAAAGGGTGAAAAAAACAGATTTCTCTTTGCAGTGGTACAAATTTTATAGTTTCTTTTAATGTTTTAGGAGTTTTATTGACATGTAAACCTTGAAAGAGGAAAGCCATTTTGATTTGTCAGGAAGCTCTTTGTATGTGAGTTAGTGAAACTGGTCAGTAAAGTCTATTTGTAATAAAGCAATGTGTCACCATGTGTCTTTTTCCATCAAGTTGTTATATGTTCTAGTGACATACATTATCCACCTACAAAGAACAGCAGTCAGTTTAAGGTTTAAGAATGTATTATTGCTCTGTGTTTTCTGTTACGGGTAACATAAAACCATTGAACGGTCATTGACTTGAATGATTGTGGTATGCAACTTGTTATACCAATTATTGTAATCTTTTGATGAAACGGCAGCCACCTTTGTATGAAGTTGATTGCTGTTATCAATATATTTCAACTCATCTCAGAAAATCAGTGGCAAGATAGTTTAGATAACCCTCTTAGCACACACACACATGCACACACACAAATACCAAAACTTGCTTGTACGTATCTTCTCCAAGGGCTTGATGCATGATTGCCGAGCAATCTTTGAACGTTGTTCCTCTCTGCACTTTGAAAACTTAAGAAGACAAAGAAACTGATAGTGTTGATAGGACAGAAATCTACCAAGTAAAATGTCAAAATTTACAATTCATGCAATTACTGCCATACTGCTGCTGGTTATCTTCCATCCGATACGCAGTAAATAACAGCATTAGTACAACCTTGAATTAGACTGGCTGGCGCATTCAGTTTTGCGCATTTCTTCTTCCAGTGAATCATGTCTAGCATCCAAAGGTTCAAAGAGTTCGTTCCAATCGTGGACGTTCTAGACAGACAACATATTGAATAATTCACTTTCAAGTATTCTAAATACATATATATTTCCTGAAAATAGAAGTGACAACCCCTTGAAGATTATTCATATTCCGAGATTGTCAAAGTTTAGGATGGATTAAACATCAACTTAACAATATTATTACCTACAAGGTTAAAAAAGTCTGTCAACTTGATATTCTGTACCTTAGACCTAAATTTGTAGTCAGAGGAGACAAACTAGAAATTTTATTTGACATATGCTGATAATCAGTATGTCTACAGGTAGTGGGCAGTAAATTAAGACCCTTGGCAGACCCTTTCTACTGTATCTCTTGTGTGCTGCACTGTGTTGTAATATATTGTACTACTGGTAAATGTATAGCTGAAACAATGATACGATCTCTGGATCCATATTTTGTATAATTGTAGATTTTTAAGTGTTCAGCTTTCGACATTGGCTGATGTAATTATTCCCGATTGCACACAAATACCTAGACTTGGTTCAAGTCTGTGATTTGTGAATGTTTGAGTGGAGTGAACGCAATGATTTGTATTTTGCTTTCATTTGAAACGCGTGAGTGGAGTGGACGCGATGAGTGGGGTGAACGCTATACAGGGGGAGTTTCACTGGGAATCCGGCAGAAACTAACTCACTATACTGCGCAGACTCAAAGGTAACGCATTCAATAATCACTGCGAAAACCTGGCCTGCGCTACCAAATTCCGAATAGGTTTGTACGAAATAGGAGAGACACAAGAGAAACTATAATAAATGATTTTATTTTTTAAAAATTCGCCGACTTGAACCAAGTCTAACAGATACCAAAACTCACTTCTATCTTCTCCAAGGGAAGCTTGCTATTCCCTTTTACGGAATAGCAAGCAGGCAAGGAGTAATAATGTTTACTGCTTAAGTAATGCCCAGTGCTGGCCAATCGAATTTGAAGCTCAATTATTAGTGTCCTATCGCACCTATAAACACTGCAACAACACCTCAGTTTTATTAGCAAAGAACAACAAAAATGAGATGACATGGTTCTTACTATGCATTCCCACACAAGTACAACACCTCGAGGTTTAAAGTTTATCTTGATCATTATTATTGATGAATTATCATACTTCACCTCCCGACTAGTATTAAGGTTTTTAACATACCAATTTTCATACTACATAGCAAGGTTCTTACTTTACAAGAACAACATGGCCAAACTATCTCAAGTTTCTAGGTCTCTTGGACCTGAATATTGTAAATGATCGTTTTAACTGATTACTAATAATAAAGTTATATATTAACCACTCTAAAAACATTATGGTTATTCACACCGATTGTCACACCAAACAGTAAGGTTTTTACTGTAACATACCAACCAAGTCAATTTTTCCTTTCTCAACTTCCTTTCAATTTCAAATTAAAGTGCTTTGAAGTTTTCTGTTATTTCCATGAATTACACATTCAACTTTAAGTGTATATATTAGTGTATATTATCTCATGTCAGATGCATTTGGCAAGTCAAAATGTTACAAACCTGCAGCAAAACTTCTCGGAGCTTGACAAACTGTTACCTCAGAGTTTCTATGGTACCATAAACCCTAAAATCAGAAGTACCTGAGAATTTTACGTAAATTGTGTCAAAATATATTTTTAAAGACTTCTCCGACAGAAAAACTTTAAAGTTTTACAAACTTATCAAACTTACGCTCTCTTGCAAATGCAATTTGTATACCGCCCTCTTTAAGATATAGCGCAAATTTTTGAAGAAACTATTTTTTAACCTTTTTAATTGTAAAGATATGCACACAACATATGCTTTAAAAATATATACTACATATGCCGACAGAAAATCAAGTAAAAATAGTTCTTGATGACAAGAATTTATCTTTGCATACGAAAATATAAGACAATCGGCTGAAAGTGTCCGACTGAATTCAGTCACTTGAAATCCGAAACCGAATCCGAAACTGAATCTAATTTCAGCATGCTGAGCTTGTTGGATGGAGGGCACGTAGATCTTTGGCGTTATATGTGGACAGAATAGGAGACATTTTCAGGTTTGATTTGTCACTTTATTCACTGTATTGGCTTCCATTTATTCATTTATATTGGTTCGAGCGCCCGTGGGTTTTGCATCACTTATCCGGCTCAAGTAGCGACCTGTTGATTCAGTTGTCACAAAACTGGTGGTGGTGATACTGTACCATGGAGCGGGCTTGTTTCTTTCCTCCTACCTACCTCCGTGGTCTAAATTACAGTCCGTAGCTGCTCGCAGTGCCCGAGGAAAAAGTAGACCAAATTTCGCCTATTTTAATACCACCCCAATAGGTTCAACTTATATCATGCCCGCCAACCAAAACTATCATTGATTGGCGTTCACCTGACGTTTTCTCCGGAGGTTTTGGAACCCGGAAGACGGGTAGTGTAGTTTGACCCTATTTTGTGCATGTGGCCTTTGTGCACCACTCAATCGTCACATATATAACAGTTCCTCCACCAGACTGAGATAATTTGTATGAAGTAAAGGTTTTGATGACTGCAGTACAATCTTTAATTTGTAAGGTAAGGCTGCATAAAGTTTGAATTTTGTTGGACATCAAAAAACCTTGTTGGAGCGGGTGTGGTTTTCAGAACGCAATAATTGTATATTCTATGTTTTTGTTCAGATTTGAAATTACCCATCACTTTTACAAGTTCTCGGCATTGCTATTGCATAGGTCATAATAACTGATTGTTGGCAAACCTTTTCTACCATACCAGGTAGACGAGAAGACGAACGACATGTGACCTTATTATGACCCGGTTTGACTTCACTGAAATAATTGTTTTTTTACGTGAATTTCCAGTTTAACATAGGAGCTAGGAGTTTGCTGATGCATGTCAAACAAATTTCGACTTTTCACCGCCCAAGCCACAATCTGCTCTGCACAATCTACCAAAGTATTTTGATGGTCTACACAGTACAGGGTCCTAAATTTATACCCTACGGCAAGGGAATCAGGCAACGGATGTAATAACTTATGGATGTTACAAAATAAATAATGAGATATTTGTGATAACCGTTAAGGGTTTGAGGCCAGCAAACTCATATTTCACACTTTAAGATATTAGGAAATTTCTGTACCTTTGGGTTTGGGAAATCTTTTTTTATCTTATGCATGGCATTTGTCAAACTTTTGATGTGTGAAACTGTAGCATTTACTGATTGGTATATGGTTATTCATACCACAGCAGAGCCAATAACAGATCGGAATTCCCCATAATTTCCTTGCAAAAATTTCAGTGTTGGTCAAATACATCTGAATATAGCAGAGACTAATCCTAGTATTTAAATACTCATTAAAGCATGCATATTCAGGGTTGGCGCTAGGCTTTGTAGTTTTTACGTGCAATGCACGCAACGGATACATTTTTTTTACGTGCAGACGCAATTTCTTTGAGTGCAATAAAAAACACTGACTACCGCCTCCCTCCCCAAAGCGTAAGTGGAATCGCCTCATTTTTATGACCTCACCACATACCGGACGGTACATTCGCATCAGCATGCAATGGTAGATAGTGAGACAGTCAATTCATTCAACAACCTTTTTATTTTCACGAATTTTCTCAATTTAAAGCTGATGGGAACAGGAAACACAAGGAAAAACCCACAAGAAGTGCGCAATAAAACAATGTGCAACAGGTCACGTCTCCAACCAGTCTACGTTGTCTTATTTTGATCATCAAAATGTTTGCTCTTTGTCACGCACACGTCAACGCAATGAAGTTCGAACAAAACACCGCTCAGAACGCTGCTCAGAAATAGACTGCAGCAAAAACAAAGGTTCAACTGTAACAAGACAAATTCATTTTACGTCATTAATTGGAGCAGTTAGCGACTGTACTTTTTCAATTCCCGAAGGATGACTATGAGACATCCGGCAGCAGTAACATGATCAATATTTAACGCCTTTGTTTTCGGGAAAGGAATATTTCCCTGGCTTTACGAAAGTCAAATATTGCCATGTCTGGTCCTTCAATGGATACCCGCATCAGTGTTTGTAGACGGATTTCACCGAGATGGCTTCGAAACTTTGACTTGATACGGTTTTGGCAGGAAAATCCACGTTCGCACTCAACACTGGTCAGTGGAACTGCTAGGGCAATCTCAGCGATCGTTGCAAATTCTGGAAAGTTGTCACTATGATTTGTGATCAACTCCTCACAAAATTC
>LD354813.1:115719-130154 GCA_001465055.1 Ptychodera flava
GCACACAGAAGCTATATAACCGCCTACTTTTCTGAATTTTCCACCTACTTCAAAAATTTTTGAGAACCCTGACTCAGTTTGTAATTCTGTCAAAACTTAAAAATCTGTAAAACAAATCCTTTGCATATAACCAGTCAGTCAGTCACTCATGCAGCGGTCAAGCTGATCTGTTGTGAAAATACTGAAAATTTTCTAGTGGATTTACTAGGCATCCAACATAAACCAACTTAACACGTGTAGCAGCATGTTGGAATGGTTCCAGAGCAAGATGTCAGCCCACTATTCACCCCTATGGACCCTGACCTCCACAAGAATTTTGAACCCTGAGCACGTTTCATCAAATTTAATGCTGTAATTTTAGAGTACTATCACTAATTACAAAAATAATTACTAAATATGCAAATGAGCCCTTAATTAACTTGACACTGTTCAATGTTTCATAGCACAATTAAATATTTATGAGATCAATATCTGTAGCCGGTTTCACCAAATTTTGTGCCGTAATTTCAGAGTTATATACCTGAATACAAAGTTTATTAAATATGCAAATGAACCCTTAATTAACTTCACTCTACTAAATGCTTTACAACATAGTCAGATCTCTGTCGGATCAGTATATGAAGCAGTTTTCATCACATTTGATGCAGTTATTTCGGAGTTATATGACTAATTATAAAACTTCATAAAATATGCAAATGAGTTATTTATTAACTTGACACTGCTCAATGCTTCTCAATACAATTGGATATCTATCAGATCAACATCTGTAGGAAGTTTCATTAGACAGACAGACACACACACACTCACACAGAGACAGACAGACATCGCTATGACATTAGCCTACCGGTATGTGTGTGAGCAACTGAGCTAAAAATTTAGAAAGTACCCATTTTGATAGAGCTTATATGGAACTACCTCTCAGCTAATTCTGAGTTCTCTTTCTGGTTTTGCAGTAAATTGCTCAGAAGTGGCCTGATGGATTTATGTCACAGCTAAGGCTCAGTCAGTGTGACATCCTTTTACAATATAATTAACGAAATATTTTGAAATAAAATCACCGAACGGTATATTTCAACATGTAATTTACATATGTGGTAATTTTCGTTTATTTTTGAGCGTATCTTGTACGTTATTTTCCCAACGGAAAAAGTACTCCGAATCGCCTTGTTTACAGTGTATTCAAAAGTTAACAGACGTGGCTCAGTTGATAGTGTCTATGCAAATGAGGGCTTGGCTGTCTGACTGTCAATCCAATGTAATTCTTGATCGGAACTCTTTCTATGCATATCAGAATTGATGTCACTAAAAAGATGTTTCCAAGGTGTATAGATGACGAAAATGTGCTGAAAAATAAGCTTTATTGAAGTATCAGTAATGGTGATACGAGCTGGCTTAAAAATTTGCTCTCCCATATACTGAACCGTTAAAAACGTGGCTCCCTCTGATTGCGCATGCGCACAAGGTCAATTCTCACAGTTGACATGGAAATCAAAGCCAGTAAAAGTTCATTTGCTCACAACATGTAACAAGAGCGAGACATGGGTTCGTGGGGAGATCAGTCTAATACCTGAACTCTTCATAAAAATGCAACAATACATAGTCCAGGTGAAGAAATTACTTCTATATTAACAGTATTGGTAATTTTTAAAGCTGACTCGTGATATGCATGTACTGAAATACCATTGCTAAGATAACACTATAGTCTTATGTGGAGTGTACATGTTACGTTGCAATGATATATATATTTTGTAACTTGACTGTGAGATAACGGCCGTGACTGCTGATTTTCACACGATTTAGAAGTGACTTAACTTAATGCATTGGCCGAAAAATAGTATGCTTAATGATACTTAAAAGTTTATATGAGGATGGTTTTGATTTTATATTTTACAACAAAAATTGTTATTAAAAGCAGCTGGGATATCAAACACTACTAGGTTTGTTTGATTGCTTGTTGGTTATCAAGCCAAGAAAATTGAAGTTAATCAGTTGTTAAACTTACGAATTAGATGCAACTGTATTGACCCATATGAAGAAAGTATCAATGAAAATATGTTGATTTTTTTCCTTTGAAATTTGTGATTAACTTTAAAGTCATTTTTTCAAAGATTAATTACGGGTAAATCTTGATATTTTCAACTTTACCACAAAACTAGTTTCCCTGTGATGTTTTGCATATGAAAAAAAAATTTTCACTAATTTCTTTTCTCTATTGTTGTTACATACAGTACATATTCAAATGTAAGGTAAAACGTCCTTCTGCTATGGAGCCTGCAGTTTGCTAATCATAGAATTTGAAGGGATTGGATTGTTTGACATAGTACGTGCAGCAATTCACACAGTGCTGTAGATATAATTTAAGATTTAGTTAAAATGTAGACAAGATTGTGCTTTTGAAGTAAAAGTAGATGACTCCTTGTTGGCCTAAGTGAACTTTGTGGATGAAACTTCCTTTGATTGGATGGTAGATCAAGTGTGGATCTAGCTGAGATGAAGTTTGTGCAAATTGTATATACCGTATAACACAAACTGAGAGATTATGGCCAGCATCCGCGCCCCATGAACAATCAGTGCAATTGACTCATGAATGTTTGTGCGTCAGCTTCAGCGCTTCAGGTTGAAAGCTTTGATTAACATCACATGAAATTATTTTCTCTCCCACTAGGCGAAATTCAAGCACAAGATACTCTTTCTCATGGAAAATACAAGTTATCACTGATTGGTGAAAGAGTCAAGCAGGGAACACCCTACCATGATGTGTACGATAAAGGTTCAAAGCAAGTAGAAATACCAAGACAATTCAATGCAAAGTTTTATCATCATTATATAGAGGGGAGAAAATTGCCAGAGAAAGAGAGTTCGCCAAGCCTTGAGAATCTTCTAAAGAGGATAGTGGAATATAAAGAGTTTAGTGAAAAATGGAGGCGTAATGGGCAAAAGGCATTTTATAGCAAAGTTCTGCCATTCATTTGTGTGTGTCTGAATGGAAGATGTAATGGAACAATCTATCTAGGTGTAGAAGATGATAGGACTATCCAAGGTGTTTATCTAAGTGATAAGGAGATGAAGGAAATGGAAACTAACTTAAGTCATGCCATGTATGAAAAGATTGGAAGTAAAAGTAAGGTCAATTGTGAGCAATGTGTTCAAATTGTGTTTGTGCCAGTGAAAGACCGTTGTAATACATATGTCATTGAGATTGATGTTAATCCTTGTCAAAGCATCTGTAAGAAGGCTGTGTTTTATGTTCAGATGAGTAAAAAGTCTAAAAAAATCTACCATCGACGATGTAAACCAGATCAGACCAAGAGCTTGCCAGCTGATGATATTCCGAGTTTTATTAAAGAAGTTAAAGAGAATGCAAAGCGTCGAGAAATACAAGAAAAAGCTGCAGAACCAACACAAATTCTACCAGACATAATTGATGTAATGACAAGAGAGGGAAAAAAATTGAATGGGGACATGTTTGTGCTGTCTGCAAATTCAAAACACTCTGACAATATAAATTTCAAATTCGTCCAAAAAATGCACATCAAAGGGGTCTTTCATTTGGATTCTGGTCCCTCTGCAGATACAAAGGGTCTGTACAAATGCTTTGCAAGGAAAAGCATCATTAACTTATGTGACATAAAGAAATTTCGTGTAGACACTAAAAAAATTCCATACATATTCCCAAATGCAAATGACTGTAGATTGAATGAACGGTGCTGTAAACATTCTGAAAAATTGCAAAATGTGGTAAAAAAACTTGTAAATGATGTTCCCAATCAACATGTTGTATTTCTTGTAACGTCCACTGACGTTGATGCTTTGCTGGAAGTGTATGAAAAAGTTTACAAAACTTTGATAGACAGTGGAGTAAATAGACAGTGGAGTTTGTGTAGTGATGCAGAGGTTTATGTGAATTGGCAGAGCAACTTGCAAAAAATCATCCCTGAGGAAGATTACAATAGTCATATTAAAAATTGTACATGCGCCCCTTATGAACGTATTCCTAATGCATTTGCAGCTGCCAATCCCACTGCTGCTGAGTTTACTCTGCCGTCAAGCTATGCCCCACTGATGGTAAATGAAGATATGACAAACACATTTCCAGATCTAGATGTTTTAAATGCAAATTACATAGATGAATCCTCTAAAGAGAAAGAAAGACTAAAATCATTTCGCTGTAACAATGAAGTTTCATGGGCTAACTTTGATTGGACAGATAGAGGCCACAATCATGTGCAAATTAAAGACATAGATTGTGATGTGAGAGTAAGAGTAGATAATGCATTGCGTGGTAGTGAGAGTGTATCAGTTGTAACAGTCTATCATCAGCCAGGGGCAGGGGGAACAACAGCTGCTATGAAGTGTCTTTGGGATCTACGAAAACATTGGAGAGTCTGCAAACTGAAAACAATCACCTCAAGTACCATAAAACAGCTTTTAAAGCTATGGGAGTATGCAGAACCTAATATGTCATTTAGGAGGCCCATTGTTGTTATGATTGAGGAGGATCTAATTGGAGGGCAAATTTCTAAATTTGTCAATGAGATTGAACAGAATGTTGCTTCTCACAAACAGATTTTGTGTGCAATTGTACATGTTGTTCGATGCACAGATTTTGATTCACCTGTTGATTTCAAATCCACAGAGGATGTATTTGTTAGGCAAAAATTTAGCAAAAGAGAGAGAGAGGTGTTTCATAATACTTTGAAAAGAGAGTTACAGAGTCATCAATCATGTCAAACTGATGAAGAACCACAAAATATGCTAATGTTTCAGTCCTATTTCAATGAAGAGAAGATAGTGCCTTGCTTAGAGAGACTCTGTAAAGATAGTTCTTTGCCGAGAGAGGAGCTAAGGAAATACTGTCACCAAACACTCTATCAAGAATTACAAATTGGAGATAGGTGGCAAGGTCAAGATATATATGTACCAGGTCTTGTCTGTAAAGATCATCTGTTAGGTGTAGGGGATGAAAACTTCCAAAGAGTTGCTGATTGTATTGTGAGTGCATATGTCACTCTGCAAGATCCATCAATTAAATTGGTACATGGGACTTTCTTTGCTGTTAAACTTAAAGGTAGATTTATAGACGCACATAACTCATTGCGAGTAGCTGAATCATTCTCCCAAGGTGATTTGGAAAATATGTTGTTTGGAACTAAGATGCTAGTGTACTCTCTTCAGTATGCAAAGCTTGATCCCAATGATTGTAAAAATCATGTAAAACTTGTTCAACTTGGTGAAGAAATCTTGGATATGTGTGAAACATACAGTGAAAATGCAGAGTCAGGATGGCTAGTGTGTGGTACTCTGAACAGTATTGTCACTATTGTTAAACGATTCATATCACATCGTCCAAAATTGAAAATTCAAAGAAAAGCCAAAAAACTTTGTAAGTCAATTGGTGTTATGTACAGTGCTTCCCTTGAAACCCTGAAAAATACAAAACTCAGTGAAAATGAAAAAAAATGTCATCTTCGCTTGCAAGAAATTTATGACAAGAGTTTTGCATCACAGTGAAACTTTTTTGACAGCTATATTATTATCTGACAGTTACGAGGTGAAAATACTGCGGAAGGCAAATTATTGCCATGTCCTTCAGATATTTATGCAACCACCACTATGAAGAAAGTGTCCTCATCATTACACCAAGATGTATTGGTTAAACATACATTTTTTAGCTCATATTTGGTATGTATATAAATACCAAAAAGAGCTTATATGGTGAGTCGGTGGCATCTGTATGTATGTATGTGCAGATGTATGTTTAAAACTTATTGTCTACTTTCACTGTGATTTTCATTTCTTCGATGTGGCTTGCAAAAGTATAACTACACTACTGTAAATTGATATTTAACTTTGAGAGACTCAAGTTTAGCTCTTTGAACCCTGACCCAGTGACCTCTGACATCATGCAACCTAATACTATGATCCCAAAAAATTGGAATTTTTCCACAAATCTCAAATTCTTGTCCTCACTATCTGTTCCATTACATCTTTCTGTAGTTTTGAATGTCATCATATATGACGATTAGGAAAATCTTTTTAAACATCATTGTGCCTGATAATCTCTTGAGAAACTTAAAGAAAAGGGTGATCCATTGCTTGATTCGTACTTCAACAAAGGAAAACTAAATTCTGAATGTTTCCCTTGTGCCTTAGAGCCAATTACTGCATGTATTGTATATAAATTTATGAATCCAATGCAGCTATATTTTGTTGAGGCAATGTTTTACATCAGAAATGTAAGAAAACAGAAAATTATATTATATTTATAAAATTATATTTTTCAGATTTTAATTCTCTTAGAAATTTGTGTGCTTGTACTTAAAAGTATGTTTATTAAGATGAGGCTTTCAAATGTCTTATCTTCTGTTGATGTTTTTGATGTTGTTTTCCGTGCCTTAAGAAGGCAATGCTTGTGATGGTTCATTTTTTAAAATTTCCAAATTTGTTCCAAGAACTTTCGTGAAATATTTTATTCACTTTCTGAAACTTTGATGAATTTTATTCAAAAAATTATGTGCAATAATACATGCAATCTAATTGCAATAATGATGGTGCTTTTAATTCACAGAAATAAAGACTACATTATTGTGTAAAGACATGATTTATACCACAGACATCTAGGCCACAACAGTATTTTTATTTTTTTATTTATAGTAGTTAAGTCATCATTAAAGGGAAATAGTCGTCAGAACTACATCTGTGCGAGTTTCTTGTTTACAAACAATGTATTTCGATATCTAGATGCACCTCATCATCATAGCTGCAACACTTTAAATTATACGATGTAGATTATGACAGACATGTTTTAACTTTCATCAATCACCATCGTACCTTGGATACAGTGTTTACATTGGTCGTATGGGTCCCATACGACCTTTGAGCGCAGTTCCGGCGACTATATCCCTTTAAATGATGCACAGAAAGAGTCACATATTTGAGCTCATCATAGACTTTTATTTTCAAACTTTTCACAAGATCTTTTAACAGAGCATGGTAACATGTCTCTTCAGGTATTGAACTTTATTCACAGTGGTATTTTCAATCCCATTTTGCCAGTCAACTCATATCCACAGCTAGAAAGGCATCCCAAATCCCTATATGTGCAAGTAATTCCAAACTTTACACAGTACTGACTGCCACAGGGAAGGAAAAAATTAAGTCATTTCTTCATTTACAAGACTGATTGATGTGCTAGTGTTTAAGGTGCCTTATATCATGTAAAAGGATAGTGTTGATTGTATGTATTGTATTTGTTAAAACCAAGTCTTTTCAGTCTTAGCCAATGAGTTGTCAGTAATGCAGTTGCACTAATGAAATTCAAGGCTTTGAACAGCAGAATTGGCTTGAAAATTGTGATAGTGCAAGAATCACATTAGACTCTTACACAATTGGTCTCTCTTGCCATATGGGCCGGGCCCCATGTTTGAGCCGCAAGCATGGTGTAGCTCTTTGTGTGTCCTGTTATTCCCATCCAATGAGAAATGTGTATAGTAGAGAATCAGTGGTACCTGATTACGAAGGCATGTAAAATAGTCAAATATTTTGTATTATCTTTTTTTAAGCATTAGGGATTTATTTTGTATACTACTGTATTTGTAATCTCCCACTGCCCTCATGTGAGATGCTCCAATTTTACTGTTTGCCATAGCAGTGTTGGGTGTTTTGTTACAATTTTGGTCACAATCTATCTTATTGACTTATACAGTACATTTCCTAATAAGTTGGAAGTGCAATAGTTGGCATAAATATCAACATCACTGAAATAAGTGACTGTTCAACTATTAAATCTTGCATATTAAAGTTGAAATTCTGCAGCTGATCATTGTTTTGTATGATATTGATATGCCTGTATCTTGGGGTGTAATTAGAGTTGCTTGTATGTAATACAAAATCTACATGCACATTTTGAGAGTAATATTTCCAAACTTCTATTTTATGGTAATGATATAGGTCAGAACTTAATTTTAAGAGTCATTCTGTAGAGGATGTTACCCTCTCCCTATATAATGCTTGTTGCAGTTTTGTATATTGATTTCACAACATAAAACAAAGGCTGGTTATTTTGCTCATCCAAAGTGAAATCTTACTAATCTGTTGCTTGTACAATATGTTCAAATATTTGTGCAATTACATGTATTTAAAATCATCATTAAAAATCAGATAGATGATGTGACATGTTTTTGTTCATGTTCCAAGATTTTCTGGCATCTCCTCGACTTCTTATGTTTTGTCAGTCAGCTGTTACCCCTAGCAGTAGGAAGACCTTCCAAAACACACTGTGCCTAAAAAAATCATTCCAAATTTTATACAGTACTAGTTGTTGCCTTCAAAAAGCAGTGTACCTGGAGAAAAGGGGTTCAAATTATCTATCACAGCTCTAATCTGCCAGTCTTTAAGTGCCTTTCATGATATGTAAATAGAAACTTTAGAGATGTTTTTGAGTTGTATTATGACCCAGCAAAAACCCAATATTTTCAGTCCTTGCCAATAAGGTGTCAATTATGCAATTGTGCATTTGGAATCAAATTCCGTTATGACAGAATATGTTTGAAATACAATTGGAAATTGTGTAATTATGAAATGTATGGGCATATTCCTTCTGCAACTCTTTCCAGATTACTAGACACTATACTTTCATGCTACTTTTAATCCTTTATCACTGTTAAGTGATATGTCCAATTGTGTTCCAAATCCAGACTGTGTCATGGGATTAAACTTTTGACATTAATGGTGTGAAATCAAATGTGCAATCTACAATGCAATAATTGCTGTGCTTCACAGATCATAGACAAGTATGATTCATCACCTTATGTTACATTTATGACCTTGAGAAATCTTACAATGAAATTATCAAGAAGTACAAGTTTAATATGAAGGAAAAAGTTATAAATTATGCAAAGACCACTTTATGGTGTAAACATTATTTGTTAAGTTAAGATTTTTATAGTCTTTATTTTTTTTCAAACTTTACACAGTACTAACTGCCGCAGGGAAGGAGAAAATTGGATCCTGTCTTCATTTACAAAAATATCTGCTTGATATGTTTAAGGTGCCTTCTGTCATGTGAAAAGAGAAATTTAAATTCTAGTATAGCGTTGATTTATATGTATGTATTGTATTTGTTAATATTGCTTAGCAAAAACCAAGTCTTTTCAGTTTTGGATGATGAGTTGTCAGTAATGCAGTTGTACCACTGAAATCCTGTGCTTTGAACAGCAGAATTGGCTTGAAACTTGTGATAGTCTCTGTACAAGAATCACATTAAACTCACACAGTTGGTTCTCTTACCATATGGGCTGGGCCGCTATGTTTTGGCCAAGTATGGCACAGTTCTTTGTGTTGATATTTCCATCCAATGAGTAATATGTACAGCTACAAGTAGTGAAATAGTAAAACATTTTATGTTTCTTTTCACGAGAGGCTGCATTTCTGTATGCAACAGTACTTGTAATCTTCCGCTGCCATCATGTGAGAAGTTCCAATTCTATCGTCTTCCAAAGCAGAGTTGGATAAAAGCATCGGATTATGAATGGTGAATACACTTAATGCATATTTTGTCCAGTTTTGGTCACAATTGATCTGATTGACTTATGCAGTATTTTGTCCTACAAGTTGGAAGTGCAATAATTCACATGAAAACTCAACATCATGGAAGTAAGATTTTGTTCAACTATTTAATTTTGCATAAGTTGAAATTCTGCAGCTGATCATTGTTTTGTGTAATGTTAGAGTTGCCTGTATGTAAAACAAATCTACATGATTGTACATATTGAGAGTACTTATTTCCAAACTTATATTTTATGGTAATGGTATAGGTGAGCAACTCAATTTTGAGAGCATATTTGAATAAACACATGGTTAAAAATCACAAAATAGCCAGTTTGTCATTCTTTGAAGGATGTTACCCTCTTGCTTTATAATGCCTGTTGCAGTTTTGTATATTGATTTCACAACATAAACCAAACACTGGTTACTTTTCTCATCAAAACAGAAATCTTACAAATCTGTTGCTTTCACAGTCATGCAAACTGTACATTTCACACCATGTATTAGATGCTCTTGAAAATTATGGGGCATGGGAAAATTGCCCTGACAAACACAACCAAGAATGTTTGTGTACCATTCAATGGAGTTGATGAAGCTATGTACAGGGAAAGGGTGATGACACACTGAAATCTGCAAGTTGTCTATGTACTCGTATTTTATTGCGTGAAGTGTACAAAAAATGCCAACATGGCTAATTTTGGACAGATTCAAGGGCCATTTGACTTGTACATTTTGGTACAGAAAAATCTTGAGAGGAGATCTTTGATATATTTTGTCTGATTTTTTGAAAGGTCAATCTTTTGTCACATTATCACCAAATTGGATTTTGAGGTGATAAATTGATAAATGCTTCAAAACTTGTCAAAAATGATACAAGTTATTGCCAAAGATTCCTTGAAATCCTGCATCTAGTGTTTCTGTCTGTTGAATAACTCATTCCCAAGGACTGAGTATATGCAGACCTCACATAAGGTGTATAGACTTTTCCATTAAGTCTGTACAGAAATTTAATATAACTCTGTCCAGAAACTTTCGATAATCCCTCCTGATTTTACCACCTTACAAGTCTGCAATGTTTATTTCTACACACTGGAGACTAATCAAGTATCATTCAGAAATCTGATGGTATACAATCAGAGTGAAATATGGGATCCCAAGTACTGTGAGGTAAAGGCAATTTTTACCTTACAAACCATCAGTCTTTTTCTCCAAAAGGGTTAAAGTTCAAAATTACCAGAATGATTTGAGTTGACAATGAACTTACACATGAGGAAGTGGAAACTGCTGACAAAGAATTGTGTAGCCATGTTAATTACATTCAAGGCATGTTGCCCAAAACAGACTTTAATATATGGTAAAATCCACAAGAAAACATTTGTCAAGTTTTGGAATGCAAAGAATGCATTCAAGTTGTATGCATCTCAAAAGTAGAAGAGATAAACTTTTGCTCAAACTTTCCATAACTTTTACCTAGCAGAAAATAAAAATCAGGTGTCAATATGCAAAGTGTAGAACTACAGAAACAAATTATCCAACATTTACCAATATTTAAAATTCAAAATGGCTGCTGTCCCTCTGTTAACTCTATGGGGAAAAGTAAATTTTTTTATTTTCAAGAAGCTAGAACTTTAAATTTTCTGTAATCCAAGAGCTTTAAAATGAGCTCCAACACGTGGTAAACACTACCTTACGCATTCTACGCAATCCCCTCCAAATGCCCACCACCTTCTCCAAAAATGTAATGGTCTCTACTTTAGTAACACATGCTTTTAGTATCAGCAAAGCCTCTGAAACCTAAATCTACAAATTGAGTGAGGCTCATGATGACACTTGTATCAGGATGATGACTATATGAATCCACAATGCAGAAGAATGGGTGTATGTTTGTTCTGCATTCCAAAGTAACTCAACTCCAGTCATGGCAGATCCTGAAGATCTTGTGACAGGGACAAAACAACCTCCCTTGAAGCTAGCAAGCACAAATCAGCCAACACTACTGAAGCAATATTATGTATCCTGCTTTGAGTTTTGCTTGTTTATATTGCATGCACTGTTGTCACAAAAATATCCTTATCTTGTTATACCCACTTTAAGTCTACTTTATGCCGATGACTTACTTCTACTATCTGAGACACCTACGGGGCTACAGAATGCTATAAATTCAATAGGGCATTATTGTGAAAAATGGCATTTAGGCATAAACATTCTCAAATCAACAAGTCATCGTTGATGACACAGTCCCCGCTTGTCCATTTTGTTATAATCTTTGGTGTCTAGGTAGCTGTAGTCAAGGTAGCTGTGGAATGACATTGATGCAACGGGTGCATCAGGCCTGTGACTTGCATAATAAAGTAATCTGAGGAACGTTCAATAAATGACTCATCTCTGCCGGTAATGACCACTCAAGGAACTTTTGATTACATCACACATAACGATGCCCTTACTGCCTCCAGTGTCGTGATTGGCACATACTATACACATGGTTTGGTGGAATTTTCGAAATGGTATGGGATCGGGTATGTTGTTGTAATCAGCCATTTCGGATCATATAATGAAACAATTTAATGTGCACAAGAATGCAGCCATAGTACTTTATCTTCGTTTTGAAATTAAATTTCCAATTAATATTTTGTGGCTCTCGATATTTTGGCCATATTGAAAGATTTGCAGGAGTTTGCTGTTGGTAATGATGGACAGGTCACCACTTATTATGTGACCAAGTGGTTTATAGCAAAAGGGGGATGACAAGCAATTGCAAGTTCTGCAGTTGTCTGAAGGAAAGTTGAAATTTTTCAAGACATTGTTATAGTTAAAAAGTTTCCTACCAACGGTTTTTGTGTATGAGTAGGAAACTATAGGTGGTTCTTGAAATTTAAAATATGGAGGTATTTTTTCCACAACTTTCTTATCATGCAATATACATGTATTGCTGATGTTTATTTGGTCAATCCCTTTATTTGCAAATTGTACATGAAAAAATAAACGCTTGTCACTGTTCAAGAGTTCTGTCCTTACTGGCTTAAACAGCCGGTAATTGCTGACATCGATTATAATAAACACCTATTGCCTGGTCATGAGGGCTATAGCGCGCGTCTATTACCCCGACCTGGGCCGTGTGTTACCAGAAACACATCGCTATTCCCCGAGGCCCTAGGCCGAGGGATATAGCGATGTGTTTCTGGTAACGCACTGCCACGAGGGGTAATAGACGGGCGCTATAGCCTGAATAAAGATCAGGCTATAGGTGTTTTATAACACACCACATGCTCATGTTGTATTGTTATATAGTTTTTAACGTGTTTTAATATTTTGTACCAACAATCCATTGTGACAAGTTTACTGGACGATGTTTCCACAGAGGTTTCAGTTGTACGTGGTACCACTTTCTTTCAAAACATATTCTAAGCATACCTAGCGACATCCTTAGTTGCACTTTAATCTTTTCTGTCGATGAGCTGTTCAAGTTCCTGCACTGTTTAAATGTTGGAAAATGTTGGAAAATCTGTTTTAGAGAATGTGTCGTCACCTATTCCGGACGCACATCTCGTTCTAGTCACCAGCCATTGTTGCAAAGCTGCAGACGAAACTACGGTCACGTGACCGGGCACTTTTCCAAATTTGGTCAGAACTATTTCCCTAGGGAAAAAGCTGTTCAAAAAATGCCCTATGACGTCACTTTTGTCGATCTGGTGGGGACTAGTTAAATAATAACATATGAGAGCGAGGGCAATATCACGATTTATTGCCTGCACAAGGGATGGTGGTCATGATCGAAATACTGATGATGCCCTCGCCTACGGCTCGGGCATCATCAGTATTTCGATCATGACCACCAGCCCAAGGGCAGGCAAGAAATCGTGATATTGCCCTCGCTCTCATGTGTTATTATTTTTATTACACCGAACAAGCAAACATGCAAAGACACAAAAACACAAAGACTTCTTCGAGTACAGTTCGCCTTTCATGAGTCCGGACCTCAGCGTAAAAAACTTGTCAGTGCCGAGTCCAGGGTTGCCGCTGAAAGTTTGCCGATCTCCTCAGTGGCGTATCCAAATTTGTTGCTTGCATAGTCACTGAATACAGAAATTGCATTCCTTGTTGCCATTTTCGTTCGTTTGCTGTTTACTTGCATCAAAATGTCGTCTAACTGTGCCAGTGACAGCTCTGCATGACGTTTCACAGCGATAGTAGCAAGTACAAGCGAACGACAATTTGTTAGGCGCAGAAAGGATGCGCAGTAAGTAAAATGACGTCATCCATGTAATATCAAATGCAGAGGGCATCATCACGTTCGCAGAGGGCATCATCACGTTCTTTTACATGTCACGTGAGTCGTGTTTAACCAATGGCAGTGCACGCTGAATGAGTGAGGTGTAATAATTAAATAATAACACATGAGAGCTAGGGCAATATCACGATTTATTGCCTGCCCAAGGGGTGGTGGTCATGATCGAAATATTGATGATGCCCGAGCCGTAGGCGAGGGCATCATCAGTATTTCGATCATGACCACCAGCCCGAGGGCAGGCAAAAAATCGTGATATTGCCCTAGCTCTCATGTGTTATTATATTTATTACATCGAACAAGCAAACATGCAAAGACACAAAAACACCAAGACTTCTTCGAGTACAGTTCGCGGCCTTTCTGAGTCCGGACCTCAGCGTAGAATGTTGTCAGTGTCGAGTCCAGGGTTGCCGCTGAAAGTTTGCCGATCTCCTCAGTGGCGTATCCAAATTTGATGCTTGCATAGTCGCTGGACACAGAAATTGCATTCCTTGTTGCCATTTTCGTTCGTTTGCTGTTTACTTGCATCAAAATATCGTCTAACTGTGCCGCTGGTAAAGAGGGTCGATCATGGCCATTGCATAAAGTGAACTTTATTGTAGGT
>LD354816.1:17034-42264 GCA_001465055.1 Ptychodera flava
TGAACACCATAAAATATCAAATTATTTCTTCTTGATCTATTCTCTAGATCATCTTTTTCTTGCTTCAACCTTTCATTTTCGCGACTAAGGTTTTCGACTACTGTTTTTAGTTCGTCTTGCTTTCCTTCAATGACTTCTATTTTCGCACTATTTTCTGAGGTACTTTCTTTGAGGACGTGTATCTCGTCTTCAATTCCATCCATTCTTGACTGTAGTTGATCGAGTTTGCCGTTCATGCACTTTGTGTCAGCTATAAGGCTATCTAGTTTTCTCAGGATATCTGAAATGTCCTCTTTTGTTGCCGGTTGGTTGTTACTTCGTAAAGTCGGAGGAGGCCCTGGGTTTTGTTCGATGTCGCCACAGATCACCAACAGTAAGATGAGACATGTCTTGACGGCCAACGACACCTGTCTTGCTGCCCATATTGGCATAACAATAGCCGCCATGATCCTGGAAGACCTTTTTTTACGTACTGCATTGCCTCCGGAAAAACACCCAATTCTCACTCTGTATAAGTCCAGGTTGATTCCCATCGTCAAGGACTGTAGCAAAACGGTTTATCTTCACGTTACCGGTTTTTCAGCTGAAGACGGTTACTCTAACATGACTATTTCTTGGAAAATTCGGAGAGCAGCTTTCGCATGACACTACTGGCATGGCTCTTCATCACGTGACCCTGCTTTCATAATAGGATACAATCATGGTCAATGTACGCTAAACTCGTTTGCCCTGGTGATCAGCCAGTGACCTTTATCGCTGCCGACCTGCTTATTCGTCAATTCTTTAATCTGTGGCTATCAGAGGTGAGCATCTTACTGTCCAGATTGGTTCTGAATATCGGTGGCAATGCAACCGTTAAGTTAAATATCTTATGCGATCAGCACTTTATGAATGGGAAATACAAAATCAACAGAATGTACTGTCCTTGGTAATGAACCTGAAGATATTTGCCTGAGAGAGTAACTACTTTCCTTTTCCCGATGTATATTCCCAATTCGTCAATTTTTGGTTTTTACACTTAGCGAACTTGACTTACATTAGATATATTGTTTGCCTTGAGGCAAAAGCAATAGATAGGACTGAATGAGAAATTGAATGTCAAGAGTGGATGACCCTCCGTACTAGCCATCTCCTCGATTTCGCGGCTCGCGATCTGTGAAAAGGGGAGCGAGTATTCTGCTCCGGTTTCGAAATATAATAAAGGAAGGGAACAAATTATACAGTCTGCTCAAGGTGATAATATTCAGTATTGCCGGAGTCGGCCATTGAATCACTTGAAAAGGAATTTCAATAACTTCTTATCATGCGGGGAAAATTGCTTGACAAAAAAATATGAAGACTTTTTTCATTGAAGGGAGCTCAATTGAGAGTTGAAGATTTGAATTTCATAGTGGAGTACCAAGGAATAAAAATTTGTAGCGGCGAACACTTCAGATGAAGGGAAAGCTGTTGTAAATGATATATATTAGCGTCGAAGCCTGACTGTTGCAATCACTTTTGATATCAGTGTGCTATTATTCTTGAGGTTTACGGATCGATTTGACAAATGAACGTAAATAGAGGTTTGCCCTCTATGAGTTATTTATCTGGTTTATTCATCCGCACAATGCGTTTGGCACAACTCTAAAACGATATGGCGGAAAATTTAGGGTTCGTATACGGTGTTACTATCTGCCCCAGAATCTTTTCCGCGCAATCTTAGATCTGCGAGCACACGGTCCACTTTCTTTTATGATTGGGTTCCTCGGCTTGTAGTCGATCGCCTAAGGGTCGCTTTTGTTGTTCAACTTCGGAAGAGTATGTTTGAAACGTTGCCTTGAAACACTGCTTTTAGAGGAACTCTTCGCATCCTTGGTCGTCAGATTTCTAAAATCATACCGCGTCGACCTTCAGAAAAGACTATTGAATACACAAGTCCATGTACTGCAACCCGAGGCCAAAACATAAGTATAAAGAGAAGCCTATGGCAAACAGCATATATTCAACAGCCTGCGCTCAAAAGGAATCACTTAAAAGGACGTTTTTTTTGTATTTAAGTTATTTTATTGGTAACATTTTCTTTAGTAACAGTAACTTAAATTAAAATGAAGTACAGTGCTTAGTTATCTACAATTTTGTGTAAAATTGAAATCCACTTGCTGCAATGTCTCTCTAATTTGTCTTTTTCCAGAGCTATTTCATACTCTAGATGGTAGTTGAATTTCACTTGCAACATAAATGCTGCAAAGTGTGGTTTACTCTGTTTCATTTTCATGGCATAGATGTGTCTTTTGGCTAGCAGTAGCAAGTGATTATGAATGTCAGAGCAACCGTCAACACCAAAAGAGCACTTCATTTAAGTTATGTCTCGTGAACAAACTGAGAGATTCCTCGAAAAATGTGTGAAACTCGTTCCAGAAGGTCTCAGTGAATTTACAGGTGTAGAAAAGATGATCTAGTGTCTCGTTGCTGTTTTGGACGTTTCTGAAAAAAACCTCTACAGTCTGAGTGAACCTATGCATGTCAACGTAGTTCAGTTTACTCTTTCATCTATATCGTCCAAATGCATCGCCAAGTTGT
The DNA here is from genome assembly GCA_001465055.1 of Ptychodera flava. Lineage (NCBI taxonomy): Eukaryota > Metazoa > Hemichordata > Enteropneusta > Ptychoderidae > Ptychodera > Ptychodera flava. The sequence goes on from LD354816.1 coordinate 19,594, forward strand.
TTTCGAAAAGTTGAAAACCAATACACAAGCCTTGCCGCATAAATATTGTGTCCAAGAGAAAGCCTTGCCGCATAAATATTGTGTCCAAGAGAAAGCAAGAAATGTATGTATGTATGTATGTATGTATGTATGTATGTATGTATGTATGTATGTATGTATGTATGTATGTATGTGTGTGTGTGTATGTATGTATGTATGTATGTATGTATTATGTATGTATTATGTATGTATTATGTATGTATCTTTGTGTCTTTGTATCTATGTGTCTGTGTTTTTGTCTGTATAAACTTTATGAAAGATTGTTATTATGAATGCATGTATAATGAATGTTTCATTTACATATAAGCTTACTTCTTTAAAAGTTTGTAAACACTTTTGACACTACAGGCAGAACACTGCAGCAGAGTGTCTGCCTTGAAAATGGATGAGACATTACATGTATCTTGAAGACGATGATATGCACGATGAATCATTGCACACATGTGGTGATTGGCAACTTAACTTAGCATGTCATAGATTGGCCAGCGAATGAGTATTTAATAAAACATGATACAAATAAAGTCATAGTTAACGTCATCTTTACTGAGGTCCCTTGCTGATGAGAAATAGAGTCAGTGCAATAATACGCAGAACACATCGGACAAACATCGTCACAAAACACGGTATATGTTGCAATGCAATTGGATACCTGACGAGTTTGATTTCCTTATGAGAGCTGTTCCATTCTTCATAATATGTTTGTATTTGTATCGTATTTGCTTTATATTCTTTTTTTTCTGATGTAAATTGCAATTGTACCTTTTGCATTATTTCTCTCTCTGGTGAAAATAAATAAATAGATAAATAAATAAATAAATAAATAAATAAATAAATAGTGGGTTCGACAAATTTCGCCGACTTGTTTTCTTGTAGTCCACCTTTCCCTACCAAATGCTGCTGCCGATAAGATTAGTTAAAATACAGGCAACGGTGAGACATCGGAACGCTTTATTTGTAAAAAAGCTCAGTGCTATCCTTGATAAATTTGTCATGGCTCATCTATAAACGCGTTTTCTTTAAGAGTGACATGCGCATCGCGTTCATGGTGTTGTTAGTTCATGACCTGAGTTCGTTTTTACCTTTCTTTCCCTATCCAGTCATTATAACAGTTTTGATAAAAGCACATAAAAGTTTTGATAAAGCACATAAAAGTTTTGATAAAAGCGCATTCAGCCCACTGAACATAGTCTAATTAACGACCAATTTAGAATGCAATTAGCTTAAGTGCATTGCCGATATACACACGCAAACTTCAATTAAGCTCATAAATAAACAACTAGCTAATAAAACAGCAACAAAATGTTAATGGATCAACTATTTTTGAATCGATTGCTTACAGGATGCACTCTACCTCTTGCTAATTAGTTACATATCATTAGGAAATCATTGTAGAATAATTTCCTGACTTCTGTGAAATTTTCATTTTGGCTCGGCAAACACCTGGTATCATATGGACTCTGGAATTCTCGTCATTTTGCGATGTGAAATGGAGAAAGATCGTAAAAAATCAACTGTACCTTTTAGCCAACTTCGCTACAAACGTACAGGGACAAATTTTGTTCGTTTTCTATTTTTCAGTGTTACGTTGATTTCAATACCGTTCGACCTTTCACCTGTGTGAAAAATCAGTGCGTAAGATAAACAGATCACATCCCTTTGTTTCGAAAAGTTCTTTCCGTGATGAACTGAGTTTTTCTTTTATGCCAGAGAAACGCACTGTGCCATTTCGAAAGCAATTATCATCTTTACATGGGGTGAAATGCTGAACAGGCGTGACGTCACGGGTGTTAGGAATCTGAACGGATGGATTAGAAACTCGATTAACCGCGCGGAATCGTTTTTCTTGGATTGGATTTGACCTTCGACCCATGCTCAGTCTCCGTAATGCGTTTATGTTGACGGGTGCGGGATACAGAAAGGCAAACTCGGGCAGATTGTTGTCAACAAAGCGAAATTATGGCTCGGGCGATTTGAGCAAAATTTATTCTTAATGGCAGTTGTGATTGTTAGAGGTTGAATTTGACTGACGTAAACACGTAAAATAGAACGCAATATACGCAGGTAATAGACGAGGGCACGATTGCGGTACTGGACATTCATAATATACGATCACTGAAGCTCTGCCACATAAAAAAAGATTACTGGCAATTCGCTCGCATATACTTCTCTAAAAGCCGCAATATTGAAGCGCACTCGCAAATTGCAGTAAAAATATTACTTTTTTCAGGTTGTTATTCTTTCTAATTATTAACGGTGCAGAGCTACGCCAGTCAGATTAATACTATCGGGGAAACTAGGCCAACCATTCGTCAGAGTTCGAGTCGCCGGCGAGCTTGATTTATTCTTCAAGTGACGAATGGTGAGGGAATGGCTGCGCATTTAAACGTTGGACAAGACTTGTCTTTCCTTGCATGACGTCTGCCCCATGCAGACATCCTTTTCACACGCAACCATGCAGAACCATACATTTCACGCCCGTTGAATGACAGCTCTGAGAAATCGCCTCACACAGTAACTCGACTATTTTCTCTGCGTGTCGTCGACAGCTTTCTGCGTACGTAGAGGATCACTATAGATTTCACGCTAGTTATATCGGTATTTCCCGAGCTTCTTAAAATCGCGAATTTGTAAATATTTATGACATTTTTTTTGAATAACAAAACACTGAGACCTTTTTAATACTAATTTTCTTGGACACTGCTACCTTCAAGTTGTCACCAGAACAGACCTACAAAAAAGCAAACAAATGCAACTTATTTATTTATTTATTTATTTATTTATTTATTTATTTATTTATTTATTTATTTATTTATTTATTTATTTATTTATTTATTTATTTATTTGCTTAGTTTTATTTGTTAACTTGATTTCTTCGAAAGAATGTAAAATAATTAAAACTAGTACCAGCTGCTAATGACGTTGATTATGACCGTTATAATGACGATGATGAAGATAATGATGACGATAATGATTTTAGCATAAATGTAGGTTCCAAGCGCTCTCATGCAATGTTAATTTTTTTAAATATTTCTAAAGAGTCACACGTCAATAAAATTAAGAATACTAACTCGTGCAGAAATGATGTCACCTACCCTTTCTGATTGTTTTACGTAAAATCTCATTCTCACGAAATCTTTCCAAACGATTGGCAATTTCGAATTTCATGTTTCGATCAGAAAACTACTCATATTTTCATCATGAGTCTATTTCTAAGAAATCAATTTCTTTTGAAGGATGACTTCAGAATCTCTCTATTTAAATGTTTGAAACGCTATCGCCCGAGTCTTGCTACATTTCAATCATCACCATGGCAACTATTGCCTTGATACACGCAGTTCGACTGTCATCCACCCTTTCTTTCAAATGGTGTTCCATTTCATATCTTGTCTATTACTTCTACAATTCTTAAATATAACGTGGATTTTAACATATTCCATCTCTATATTCCTCAGCTTAGTACCAGCAGATTACTTGTTTATTTCATAAGTCGTAAGCGGATAATTTTCTTATAGCGACCATTAATCTTTTGACCATCTGTCGCCAAAGTCATTGTACGGTTAATGCTCCATTTTTACGAGATCAATGGCGTTGCATTATCACCGTTTTTCATATGTCATCATTCTCTAAGTTAACAACCATGAACCTCGCACTTGTAATGTCTGTTTTTAATTACTGAGTGCCAGCTATCCAATAGTTATTTTAAGTTGTGCGCAGCCGCTGTTGGTCATACACTCAGTTCGAGGGGAGGACTGAAAATTCACAAATTCATTTTTTCTTTCTTAGAGCATGAATCCAATATAAACTAGTTAGAAGGTTTTTTGAGTAAATTTTTGACATCCTGCCAATACCCATCTAAGCTCTGAACCTTTCTGATATTCATCCATGTATCTGGCTTACTTACAATTCCTTGCTTGTAATACATATTGGATGCGTCGTTTGCCAAACTACATGTCTTCCCATTTTCACTTCTAAATGATCTTTATTACAATACCAGGGCAATTCACGATTCTTATATTACTAATTTTCTAATTAACTCGTCGGTTATATTCAAAGCTGTGGAGTACGTCTCGGAGAGCTTTGGACACTCTAATTGGTACAATAACTTTCTGCTGCTTTTATGGATCCATTTTTAAGTTAAAGTTGTCGATATCGCCCTTTAGTAATTGTAAGATCAGAAGGTTTGATTTACCCCATTGAGTTTACACAGGGTATAGCGGCCATTATGAATCAAGATATTGGTAATTATAATTTTTTGTTGTTGGAGACATGTTTCTCTAACCTTATTCGGATATATCTCATTTTTACTGTTGATTTTGAAACAGAGTGGGTAGAATAAAGTTTCTTGAATCATGCAGTTACGAGATGAGTACTGCCTTGACTTTGTCTTAATATATTAATTTTCCTTTCTTTCCTTCTTGCTTTCTCTATTAAGGGTTTGAAACAAAGTATTTGAACATAGCCTGCCGAGACCACTGGCTCAAACTCTTGGCAGGGTTTACAGCAAGCAGGCGGCAACATGGCGATGGCCAATATGTTTTTTTCCATGGTGCTGATGTCGCTGGTGGCCTCAACGTGGGCACAAACAGAGACGGGCCAGACGACGGCGACGGTGTCACTCTTCACGACAGACGGTGTCGATCTGTCGGCACAGACATCGTCATCAACAGATTTGCTCCAATGGCCGAACTATACCACGCCAGAAATAATAGACACAACGTCAACGATACCGATAACGCCAGAAACTGAGGAAACCACGGTTGGCAGCCCAAATAACGCCACATTAAACGTTATTGGCTTTTTCCCTCTGACCAGCAGTGTAGTCAACATTCGAGGGGCTTTACCAGCGTGTCAAATGGCAGTTGAACACGTCAACGCTAAAGCGGATATGTTGAAAGGCTATTTTTTAAACATAGACTTTGCAGATACCATGGTAAGCTATCTTTTGGTCTGAATAGTTGATATCACATACGTAAAAGTGTATGTATGTATGTATGTACGTATTTACACACGTATGTTTGTCTGTCTGTCTATCGATGCACACACCAAATTGTAAGTATGCATGTTGGATTGCCTCTAATATCATATATTCTGCCTCTTTATATATATTATATTATATATTTATATATATAGATAGATAGATGGATAGATAGATAGATAGATAGATAGATAGATTGATATATAAATATATGTGTATATATACACACACACACACACACATATATATATATATATATATATATATATATATATATATATATATATATATATATATATATATATATATAATAACACATCTAAAACATTTCTTCCTGTGTGTTTCTTGAAGTGTAACCCCGGGTACGGTACAAAGGTTTTATTTGAATTCATCAATCACAGTAAAGACTACGTAATGGTGCTGGGCCCAGCATGCTCTGGTGTAGCGCAACCCGTTGCCATGGCAGCGAATCTATGGAACCTCTTGCAGGTGAGAAAGGGTTACCAGTTATCTTTTGTCGACACAGGATGCTGGAAGACACCAACATGCAGTAAACGCCATCTTAGCTTGTTAAGTAGTTTCGAAGCTTCTATCAAACTCTGTTAACGTTCAAATTTCAATATATGCATATTTGTTCAAGCATAACGTTAATAGTCCGGAGTCGCATATGCAATAGCGTTGTATGCTTTGCAAGGCCCATGTTAGTTATATATGACATTTCGAAAGATGAAAGAGAAATTTTGCAATCCGTTTAATTTCCCTCGACGATTTAGACTGTCGAATGTAATACATATAGACAATCTGCCTGGAGGGTATTTCATAAATGCTAAAAATGCGTCATACTGATAATTTACGATGGTGTTAGCAAAATAACCTAGGAATAAATGCCACCGTGTAAATCAAAGAACCTGTTACATAGTTAATATTGACCCAAAACAGTAGCCCCATATTCTTGACTTGCAAATTGGGCATTTTTAACGATACGTTGAGCGTTTGTAATATTCTGTCAGTTTGAATAGTTTCTCGGGACAGTGTTATGTTTATAAAAGACAAAACCTAGCAAAGTGTTTTAAAATCAACAACTGCAAATGCCGTTATTGCGTCTTTAAAATGAGAAACGAGAAAAACACATCACAGCGCAGAACATGTGCTACATGAATAAAGATAACATCCGGTGATCTTTAACAGCACATTTGCAGTCTTCACATCTAGGGACGAGGAGGTATGTGACCTGATAATATGTTTACAATGTGTTATAATGTGTTTATAATGTGTTTATATAGACTAGACAAATTCATGATACTTGCCAAAATATATTTTCCTTGTTGTAGCCGAGTCTAAAGTTCGTAAAACACAACAGGACTGATTAAAGAGCAACGTGCAATTCTGATATTTGAATTGCTTGCTTGCTTGCTTGTATAAATGTCACAAAATACTTCCAACACGATATGAGAAATATTTTGGGGATAATTGCAGGAGGTGGAAAATATTGCATTATTTTGATTACGTTGTTTATCACACAGCTAAAATTATAGTCATCATTTTCAAATACAAAAGCCTGTGTCTTGCAAAAACAAAGAAAGGGTAGATTTTTTCACCTTTTATTGCTTTGTAATTATTCAAAAATAGTTCTAATCGTATTTTTCTGAAGCTAAACCATGAACGCAAATAGCGTTGTCCATGGGCATAATGAGATAAATGCCCAATAAGACCTTCGTGTGCCTGACGCCAATGTTTATGATTTGTTAAAGTGTGCGCGGGCGTCAGCTCATTACCATATGTTTTGGCAGATACCAGAAATTTATGACGTCACCTTTCTTAATTACTTTGTTTGTCAACGGGCTTGAAGGTGGATTCTGTTGACCATAACTCTGCCTCTATCAACGTTCTCAACTATAAAAACTGGCCTCTCACGCAAGACTAGCTGGCAATAATATAATGCATATCAAAGAGTACCTGTCTTTTAATAAGTCCAGACTACGGATATGCGTGGTTTATCAACAATACACTCGCTTGATTGGATGTTGGTAACTTCAACATGAACAAAGGAGTAATGAACATCTTGCCATTAAATTAAACACTTAAAAATATGATTGAAAAATACTGTAAATAACAGTTACTGTTATTATATTAGCATTTGAACAGGGAATAATCGGTATTGTGGATTTCACAATACCAGATGTTATTAACCCTTTGAGTGCTGTAATTGTTCCCACCAAAATTTTAGTGCATAATTTTTACCAATTTTTTATGAATGTTCTGTAATTTTTTGATAATTTTGGACCAAATGGACATCACATTTCATTGGCTACAGTTTGTTATCAAAATTTTGACAAAAATTTGAAAAAAATTGACTGGAGTACATTTTCTAAAGGTAACAAAAATTGACTTTGGCGCTCAAAGGGTTAAAAGTAACACACCATGTACAAGTGTTCGTATTTTTTTGATCATCTTTATATTCGTCTAGATATCATACGGTGCCTCGAATCCCGCCTTGTCGAACAGAAAACGTTACCCCTCGTTTTACCGCACCTACGCACCGGATTCAGTTTACAACCTGGCGCGTCTCGACATCGTTAAATACTACGGATGGACCAAGGTGGCGACTTTACATGAGAATAAGGAGCTGTTTTCATTGGTTAGTTTTTAAAATATCCTGCTCCTCTTGTTTTTAGTGAGCCCATGTTTTAAAAGAGTTGCAACAAATATGTAAATAAAATAAATAGATCTCCAGCATTTGGGAGGAGAAAGTCGAGTTACTGCCTAGAAAGTTTCAAATCTAGCTACTATGATGCAGATCAAGTGGACGCAAAACTCTATAAACACGATTGGAACTAATATTTGGAGAATGGGATCTCTTTGTTCAAATTTGTCATAAGCGTTCGGTGCCCTATAGCTGAAGGTTGCAATATTACAAATTACCCATAAAAACAGGATAATTGCAAAACCTGAAAAGTAGTTGCGCTTAAATTTGCTATAATCTTATTCGTCTGTTTGGTTTGGTGTTTCATTAATTCAAAATCAACTCAGCAATCAAATCACTTTATTGATTGATTGACTTTGAGTGCACTTAATTAATCGAAAGACTCAGAGATGGCAAAAAAGAAACATCATACTCATTCTCTAAACTACAGGTGGAAAATCTACAAATAGGAAAGCTAACCTTATTTCCTTTCACTTAGTATATTTTTTTCTTTTTCTTTCTTTCTTTCTTTCTTTATTATTTGTTTATTTCAGACAATCAACGACCTAAGTTCAAGACTACGTGACCATGGCATTAACATCCTGACGTCAGAGAGTTTTACAGTAGACCCATCGGAGCAAGTCAAGAATCTGAAGGTGGGATATTGGTATCCTCTCACTATGGGCTTGCCGGGACGAAAAGTGGGATTTGTTGTCACGGTGCGCACGCGCATACAGCAGTCCCGCACTGATTGTTGTATATTTCTACTATCGCAAGGTCCCCCGGGTGCTCTGGTACAGAGTTCGTCCTATGATATTTGCTCAGCGAGATGAAAACTGTAAATTTCCTGAATGGCTTACCCTTGAATTTTTTGGTGGCGTAAACACGATGGAAACACGGCTGGTGTGAAAGTCATAGGCGTGTTAATTTATGATACTATTTATTTCGTAGTTTTTGCGTCGTTTGAGGAAATTATCGATGGAAATTCTGCAATCGAGTCGTTTAGGTCACAGCGCTTCGTACAAAGGTTTTTCAAACTGCAGCCAGTCTCCAGATACATACATTTATCAGGCATACATTATGTTATTAGACGGATCGGTGAAGCCAATTTTTAAAAACACAGTGTGACATGCATAAAATCATACTTATTTATTTGTACACGTATTTAAATACAAGTACATATACATCAAAATATTCTCAAACAACAGTACTTTCGATTGGGAATAATTTAATGACCTGCAAGTGCGAAATTTAGTTGACACATACATTTTTAGTAAAACTAAACTGGTTTTCTCCGGGCCCTTAGTACAATGTGTGCCCTACAACCTAACCCTGATGACTCCTCATGCTGGTGGTGATGAACACAAATTCTGTCCATGTCAAGTAATCTTCGCGACCTCTTGCGAAATGACAAATTCACTTCCTGGTAAAACTGAACATAATTAAACAACGGTTATACAGTAGAAAAATTCAATAATATTGTCCCTGACAGTCTATTTGAAATATCCGAGCGCATGTATTTTTCCGATTTTAAATATAATCGCTTGCCACTTTATCTCTTTTCTAGTCTGGTTAGTACGTTTGCGTTGAACGAAACCAGTTTAACAGATTATGCGAGTAAATCAAAGAATCAGTTTGTTTTTTTCCCTCGGCATCAGTGTAATTCCACGTGAAGTGCTTTAGGGAAAATCATGCGCCTCACGATTGGAAAGATGATTTTTTTCTCAATTATACGGCATTAGGTCTGAAACCATGGCAACTGCTCGTTTTTTCCCTGACTGGGCGAGTTGCTATCTTTTCAGATGGCTTAAATCAGAAATAATCGCCTCAAGGGTAAAAACGTTCACAGATTTAGATATTTTAATGTTGTTACTATTCTTTCTTTTTGTGGAGAGTGTGTTTGGTGGACTCGCGTTGGCCTGCTGAGAGGTACCTGGGCATCTTCAGTGTAAACGAGACGTTCAGTTCGTTGGTACTACATAGACTTTATTTCTCCGTATAGACAAGCTTGACAGTTGCCATCGCCCAAGATACGCTTCTCCCATAGTCTAAATGTCTTGGGTCCGCTGTCCTCTCTAGCAACTATCCTCAAAACAACTATATTCGTAGTATTGTTTGAGAATGGGAATTTAAACGTTATCTTTAAGGCGTGGCTTTGATCATACGACAGACATGAATTAAAGATAAAATGATACATCCAATCATAAACATCAATACAAGTCATGATCTTAAATTGACATGTTGTCATTAATATAATATTCTTGTTTTCATCCAGACTTCCGTAAACATCCTCGTAACACGTAATTAGCATTATTGAGCGTTTGTCTCAAATATCGTTTGTATGCATATTGACTTACAATTGAGATCTTGTTGTTTTAATTAATTATTTTACTGGTATCAGTGACCGCTAAGTTCATTAACCTTTGTGCGGGATAAACCATTTCCGTTACAATGTGCGTGACTTTTTTACGCTATATTGTAAATGTCATTCACCTAACTTACGCTCTCTCTTTTTAGGAGAAAAATGCCAGGATCATATTGGGAAATTTCTACGAGGATATGGCTAGACGCGTTTTCTGTGAGGCAAGTATCAAGCACATTTAAGGTAGAATGCGCCTCGGGGACAGATATTCAGACTCTCAAACCTTCACAATACGTTTTTGGACTACTGCTTGTAGGGGTTCATTTTAAAGCTTTTGCAGTAAGAAAAATTGTCATCGTCTTAGTTTTCCAGAAAGAAAATTATATGTTTCCCCATTAAATTAACACAGGGATGGCGGCCATTTTGAAATTCAAGCGCAGGTAAATATTGGGTAATATGCTTCCCTGGGCATGGTACCAAATTTTGCACTGTGACTCCCGAAGTCTATTCTTGATTACAAAAGGGAACGATTTAAACTTTCCTGACATAAAGATTGAGTAAAGTTTGAGTCTATATATTTCGAGGCGCGAACTATCTTAAAAGGTGATCATGGCGGTTTTCACATGATGATTTCTTCAAAAGCGAGTAAATGTGACCAAAACTTAATTCACATGTTATTCATGTGCACACACAGCTCATTATCGACCACAATCAGAATTGGGGCACACTTGAGCACGTTCATTCGTATAAAAGGGTACCACGGGCTATGAATGTGTAATGGGGGATCTGCCGAAACTCTCGGTGAACCAAACGATCGAAATCTGACACTACATACTACCGAGTGACAATGCAGGTGCAGCCAACGGAGCTATTCATTGAAAAGGCTATTCCGGAAGCAATTTTTGAGGGCAGGGGAAATTTTAATTTTTACTCGGGCAGGGGACATATTTTTAGGTGGCAGGGGAGGAAATTTTAGTTTTTTTGTCGGGCAGGGCAGATATTGGTTGATTGTCCTGGGGACAGGGTTTGGCGAAAAACGAGGAGAGGGGAAGCTACTTTTAAAACGGGGACAGGGGAATTTCAGCCATGGCGTTTCCGGGCATGGGGACACAGGGCAAGTACTTATACCTTTTAAAGGTTACGCAGACTACTTAGCCTATCGATTGACCCCACATCTCAACCTATGTACTGCGAGATGGAAACCAAATACAAGGCCACTGCAGTATGTGTCTGCATGGGAATGTTAAATTTTTTCTCAGGGTAGGGGAAAATCGACAGTTTTTTTTCATCACAGGGTAGGGTAGCTGGAAATGGAATGACAAAATTTGAGGGGAATTTTTTCCACGGCAGGGGAAATCGGCAAGTTTTTTTCGCTACAGGGCAGGGGAGCTTCAAACATTCACAGTGGGGAGGGGAAACAGGCAAAATGTGTGGGGAGCGGGTAAAAATGAAGTTTGAGTGCTATAGGGTAATTCGAAAAATTTTCATTGGGAGGGCAAATTATGAACAGCTAATTAATTACCCTCTTGACTTAAAATTAGTCACTTCACATTACTTGTCATGTACAATATATCTTATCATAGTAAGGACCCCTTTAAAAGTGTATTGTTCGTTGGCAGCACCTTACAATGTAATGAACGTCTCTTCACGGCATGAATTTGTTCAAAGGATTAAGTTTTCCGGGACCAGTTTTGTATGCCGTCTGAACTTACATGAGACGGGTACATGAAGTTATAATCTGAGGTACAGCGAAGAATCTTATATCAGTAACATAGCGGTATTGTGAATAAAGTGATTATCATGACTCGAAGAAAAATTGCATTATTTTAAAAGTTACTGTTCTCTGTCACAGTTCAAGTTTCGCTAATTACCTCTGGTTGTTTTTAAAAACCAAAGTGATCGCTGTCCTCTGTGTCATCTCTGTAAGGAAATTTTATTTACAATTAGGCCATTTTAAGGAAATTCTTTGTTTGCCGTCCTTGGATTTTTGAAAAACCTATCAGCCAGCCAGGGAAAAAACAAACACAGACAAAAACACAAGTGTATTAAAATAAGCTCATTATTTATTTGGTTTATTTTGGTTAAAAATAATATTTTGCTTTGTAATAGTGTTAACATTGTTTGTTTTCTTAATTTTCTCTTCAAACCTACCAGCGCGCGGACGGCAAACAAAGAATTTTATTTAACGCGCCTTATTACAAAGAAATGATAGTGAACACGTGATTCAGAATACGAGTTAACGCTTGCTATGAACCGGCAAAGAATTAACATTTTTGGAGTCCGAATGCTCGTTAATAGGGCGCCTTCTATATCAAAATCACTCCTGGAATTGAGGGAATAAAATTCAAAGTTGAGAAACTATCAATGCGTAGATGATGTTGACACGGTCAATCTGTACAACGCATCCTTTACTGCAGCGATTGGGCTGTTTCGCTGGACTGTGTATGTTTTTCACCATAGGTCTACAAACAGAAAATGTACGGGAAACACTATGCGTGGATCCTTCTCGGCTGGTACAGCTACCATTGGTGGACAAAGGAAGATGACAATATCGACTGCACGCCCGAGCAGCTCTTTCAAGCCATTGACGGTTACATAGCAACGGAGAACATAGACTTGAGTATCTATGGCAACCGTACAACGACATCGGGATACGTGAGTTTGATTCAAAAGATCACTGATGAATGATCGGTATAGTTGGTGATTCTTGGACCCAGTTTAACGTCGCCCGATAAAACGCAGTTCAGCAAATTACAAACTTTTATCAAAAGATAAATGATATACTTTCGAGTCATAAGGTCAGTCACTGCAATTGAATCAAAGTAAGATTTTCATGACTCACGGTGTCATATGGCTGTGAAAAAAAAACAACATCATGTAATCGAAAAAGATTCTTTTCTAGAACATAACCAGTCCATGGCACCTCAAGAATCAAATATGGTAATAACTGAAATAGGCATATCTTTATTTTTTTCACAAAACATACAGCAATTGTGATATTTCATCATCATTTGCACAATAGGCAAAGTCGATATGCCTAGGAGCCTGTAAACTAAATTTTGAAAAGCTGTTGGGTTGGACTAGCATTTTACGAAAATATGATGTTCTAACAAAAGAAAGAGAAATCTGCTCTAAATTTGCATGTGCACATGTCATTATAATCTTCACAAATCAAGTAAAATCACTCTTAGGAAACAATTAATACCTTTCAAAGCTATAATTCAAGCAGTTCTGAAAAATATTATTTTTTGACAAAAAAAAGACAAAATTAGGCCCTATGTTTACATAATTAGATTTCTTAATCATTTGGATATATGTTAATCAGGTCACCCTAAAAAACCCGAAATCCAAAACAAGAGCTATCAGACAAGTCGTTCCTGAAGAGAAAACTTTTACCAAAAAATGTCCCCCAAATTTTTTTAACAAATATGCAAATGTTATGCTAATTTCAGCAGTTTTTATATGAATTTCCCGACCAACATATATACCGATTTTCATAGAAATAACTCTGTCATAAATGGACATTTTTGAAATATATATTTTTTCATAATTCTGCAGTCAAATCTATAAAATTCTTCTCAGTTCTAGATAATCATCCAAACATTTCTCATAATGAAGCTGGTTACATTTGGTTCAATAGTTCTTTTTTTTAGATATGAGCTCCACAAATTTGGTCTACAGACGGACAAACACACAGACTGACTGACTGGCACACAAACAGACCGACGGGGTACGGTATGACATCGGTCCCTTAGTGTTCCTCAGGCGTTAAACCTACCTACTCCATATGCTGTGATGATGATGATGATGATGATGATGATGATGATGATGGTGGTGGTGGTGGTGGTGATGATGATGATGATGATGATGATGATGATGATGATGATGATGATGATGATGATGATGATGATGAAGATGATGATGATGATGATGATGATGATGATGACAACGATGACGATGATGATGATGATGATGATGATGATGATGTTGTTGTTGTTGTTGTTGTTGTTGTTGTTGTTACATATTATGTATTTATTGATTACTGATTATCTAATTACTTCGTGCCCTTATTAATATGGCGACGCATTTCATTATCACATCGATTGTTCACACTCCACTCCTGCCTGTCATTTTTTTTCAAATGCCTTTACTATGAGAACGACTATTGCCGGTCGGATATAGAGGTTTATTTACGCTTTAATTTCAAATGGGTGTTTTTTCCCTGTCTCTGCAGACGCCATACGAGTATCAATCGTTGTACAAGGAGCGTTTGAGATCCCTGGACATGTCTGAGACGGCTGCTGACGCCATGGGCGCTTATTGCTACGACGCTGTATGGAGCATTGCCGCCACGCTCAATAAATCCATGGAGGTTCTACAAAACCGTATGTCACTTCTATGACTTTTCATTCAGATAGCTACCAAAAGTCCCACTATATCCATGGTCAGTGTTTCAATTTCGTATATCATGCCAGCTCACTATATTCTGTTGTTTCCTTCTGAACAAATCGATTTCCTTTCAAATTTGTTTACGTGATCCGAGGAAGGCAACCGTCAATGTTTGATTGAAAATAATAACCCATGTCGACCAGGCGTGTAATGAAACAATAAGGATTTGTGATATACTATATTTTGTGGCGTATATTTTTTTGAGTCAGAAACAGCTCTATTGATGAAGCAAGGTATCACAAGGCGAGGCACGGCAAAGATTGGAAGAAGTTTATCATTCGTTGTGTTACATTGATGTCCGCCCTGACCATAAATAATACTCGTTCCTTATTCTGTTGTTGCGCCCCAACTTCCCATTTCGTTGTACCACACACTCAACAATATCGATGGTGATTCGAAAATTCAAGCGAATTCTCTGAAAGGAAAATTAAGGTCGTATGCGCCTCGAAAGTAAAAGACTTAAACTTTTGCTAAACTTCCTCAATGAAACTGTCAACTATTTTTTCACCAAATCAAAAATAAAAACGATCAAAGCTTTGTACTAGAAAAACTAATGCCCTGCTTTTTACCGATAGCCTATTTGAAATTGACAATGGCCGCCATCCATACATCAACTCCATGGTGGGTTGGATATATTTTCGAAAAGTTAAGACGGTGAAAATTGCTCTTACTCCGAAAGCACTAAAATGAACTTCCAAAAGCAGTAGACCAGAACAGTTGTGAAAAAATTTGAGTGTTCGAATATATGTTGCCGAGGCACATTCTACCGTTAACCGGAGCCGACGTTGTATCCTTGGGAGCTCCCACTGACGTGTTTGATGGCTTGTCTGTTCGTTTTCAGATCCGAACATGACCAATCGATCTTTGGAGGACTTCACGTATGGAGACACCGTAATGAGGGATATCTTTACAGACATTCTGGATGAGTTAGAGTTTGATGGAGTATCGGTGAGTCAGAGTTATCCTACAGTGAGTGGTCGTGCTCGTGCACTCGACAATGACGCCAGATTCATCGAGTGTGTTCTGGTAGTTTGGCAAGTTTGGTAGCGTGGTGGATATAACTTTGTCGCGACAGGTGTAACAGAGGTTCTGACGTCAGAGGCTAGAATGCGTAATGTACAAAAATGAATCAACCACGCTTTGATGCGCAGAGCAATGACCTAAAGTGGATTAAAATGTCGGTAACAGACCAATTATCTAATTAAAAACGACTAAAATTTGCTTATGCGCATCCCACATCCAGATTGGTCTGAAATAATATATATTATAGCCCAAACATGGGACTATGTGCCCGAGGGTAGGTGACAATCTGCCCGACGTAAGGAGGGCAAATGGTCTCCTACCCCGAGGGTACATTGTCTCTTGTTTGGGCTATAATGTTTTTATTACATGCCTCTCGTACACAATTTTCACTCAAAATATTTAGGTTTATTGGCAAATGATAATCAAATGATTTATTTCCATCTTAGACGAAAATCCGTTAAAAATGGAACGATTTTCATCATCGAATGGCGCAATGGTACCTTTAAACTACTGTTTTGCGGTTTATCAACTTTTTTCTGCAAAATTTTCCAAAAATCGGATTTCCTATACAAAACATGAAATTTCAAAATTTTTACATCAAAAAGTTGTCAAGTTGAAAATAGTTCCGGTTCACTTTCAGTCAAGTGATGACTATGCGGCCCGCGACGTCATCAACGAGTTACCATTGAATCCTATGGAGCGCGCGACGAGGTATGTAATAAATATGATTGTCATGTTCTTCTCCTTACAGGGTCCAGTGAGTTTCACAGAGACTGGGGATCGAGAAGGACTTATCAATATTGAACAATTACAAGGTACTTTTTTTGTATATTTTTTAGACACACGCTTGTTGTTGTGGCTAATAGAAGAGAATACCTCTGACAGAAAACAATAGCCAGAGACAGAAAGACAAATAAATTCATTATGCAGAAAGACAGACAGGCGAACCGACAGAAACAGGAATAGATTAAGGGCATACAAACAGACAGATAGACAGGCAGGCATACAGGCATATAGATAGATAGATAGATAGATAGATAGATAGATAGATAGATAGATAGATAGATAGATAGATAGATAGATAGATAGATAGATAGATAGATAGATAGATAGATGGATGGATGGATGGACGGGCGGACAGACGGACAGACAGACAGACAGACAGACAGACAGACAGACAGACAGACAGACAGACAGACAGACAGACAGACAGACAGACAGACAGACACAGATAATTCCTGATGGATGAATGCACTAGTGGATATGGCAATGCACTAATAGGCGAAATTTTTTTGAAACCAGATGGAGAAGAGGTTGTTGTCGGCATTTATTTTCCGCAAATGGAAACAATGGAAACGAAGCTCCGATGGGATATGGGAAGCCAGCCCGTGAAATGGAAAGGTAAATTTATGCGATGCCTCCAAACACTGCATAATTTATATTTCACTCTGTGTGATACAATCCATTGAAATGTCAATTTTTAGTGTGGAGCACCCACCAGTGATCTCGTTCATAATTCGTGCAAGACAGGGTCTTTGACCTTGGACGCTACATGTATTTGCTGTGATTCAAAATGTTCGGGGATCATACATGTTGATCGGTCCCTTAATGAATTTTTCTACAAAATAAAACCGTAAGCCTGCTTACAGGGAGAACAAAGCAGGAAAGCCATCATTTAAAATCATTTTAATGTGCTGACGGTTACTAAGATTTGCAAACTGAAAAACACCTGGCGTGACGGCGCTGTGAGGTTACGCTCACCATTAATCATATCGTACACGTCGGTTTTATTGGGATTTATTATCTTCCCGGGAAGGTATGCTAATTTTTGTATGAAAAAGCGAAAGCCCAGCGAGAAGGCACACTTCGAGGTTTTTGACATTTTTGCCAATCGTCTTTTGTGTGTTTCTATGGCAATCAAGTCATGAATAGGACAACGTCACTTACAGTGACGACATTTCGCCACTGATTGACGTCATCATAAACAGTTTAGGAGCCGTTCCTCCCAATAATGACACCATACAGTATAGTGTTACATCGCACATCCCACTTTGTTCAACCTAACACCCTCCACCATACTAGTCTGGCAATTTGCAGCAGCTCAGAAGGTCATATCCGATTAGTAGATTGTCATTTATTGACAGCAACTTAAGGAGTCTTGAAATAGGGCTGTTGTCTACCTTATTAGCTATTTGGAAAAAGAATTCAATGAGAGCGATAAGTTTTATCCAACCAATTGGAGAAAAGCTTCAGGGACGCCGCACATTAGCCCATGCTAGTAATGTCGTACACAATAAAGGATCATTTTGTTGCCGGAATATGAAGAACATATTCCTTACTTGAGAATTCGCAAGAAACAAATTATCCAATCATTGGCATGTTCATCTCCGTGACTATTTGAGACGTCATAATTTATCAGTCGTTAACTGTGACGTCATCTGCCAACGTTGCGTTGCAGGTGGGCAACCTCCAAAAGACGCCACAACGATTGTGGAAGAGTATCAACGGATACCGGTGCTCTACATCATTATATTCGCTTCTCTGGCCGGCGTCGGGGTACTGCTGGCGTTAGCTTTACTAATCTTCACCCTTCGTTACTGGAGGCGATCGTAAGATTTTTTTCGTATTTGTCCATTTTCTTTGAAATGTTTACTAAGAGACACTTAGCCGGGTAATTTCGTCATATTGATGAAATAATAAAAAATGATAGCGAAGATTGCAACCAGTGGTCGTGGTAGGCTAACATTTGTATTTCGACATGACTTAGGGAAATGAATAATGAATAAATGAATATGTAATTATATCTGTCCTACTCAACAAAAATAACGAACAGATCTCAAACAATACAGCTATTGTCCCTTTAGACTTTTTTTATTTTATGGTAAATCATCATTTCATGTAAACGTAGAAACCTCATCGTAACAGGCGTTCTGTAAAGTGCAAATAATACACGATATTTTCCTGTTGTTTTATTGCTGTGTCCAAAAGCTCAGTTAGTCCTTTCGTAGTCTATGTAAATTCTATGACCAATCATCATTCGCGAATTGTCCGTGTGTCCTCTTGTGTAGGATGTAACTTGGTTCTCCATCAACAAAAAATGTTTGCAAAAAGCAAGGATCAATAGTAAAATTTAAGGTTTTACAGGAATTTTACTCCAGAAATGCCTAAAAAAGTTGAAAAGATGCATATAGTTTCACGAACAAACAGACTGTTTTGCGATGAAAGCGATTTTATTTATGGATCGCTATCTAAAATTCTTTCTGCGGTGAGAAGTCGATTTTTTACCCACAGTGCATCGCAAAATCATGTAGTTTCCTCCTCAGCACCAGCTAAAAGCTATTGCAGACAGCAAGAAGTAGCTGTGGTCCATCTATGTTTGGTACAGACGGACACCCCGCTAAAGTTTACCTCGTAAACTTACATTTTTTCCAGATGCATAAGCAAAGCTGCCCCCGGTTATCTTGTCGTCCTGATACTGGGAATTATGATAGTGTACATCACCGTTGGAATATTAGGACTGGATGCTGGAATGGTCGGACAGGATTTCCTGACGAAAATGTGCACAGTGAGCGAATTGTTTAGGCATCTCTGCTTGGTCTGTTACTTGCTATTAGGGTGATGCTAATTTCTACTCAGTCAGATACATAGTTTCATCGGTGATGTTAAGAATGTAATAATTATCACCTGCACCACCAACACCACCACCACCTCCGTCGTCGTCATCATCATCATAATCATCATCATCATCATCATATCACAACACCACCACCACAATCATAATCATCATCATCATCATCATCATCACCACCACCATCACCATCATCATCATCATCATCATCATCATCATCATCATCATCATCATCATCATCCGTCTTATCGTCGTACTTTCCTACTCCTCACTCCCATCATCTTCATGCATATTGTCATCATTATAATAAATCATCATTATCAACATCATGATTATTATCATCATCATTAGTATCACAATCATCATCGTCGTCGCTGCCGTCCTCATTGTCGACGTCCCTCCTTACTCGTCCTTCTCCCCCTCCTCCTCATCACCGCTGATATCTCCAGCCTATTCATCATTTTCGTAATCATCTTCGTTGTCGTCGTTTCGACATCATTTTGTTGTGATTAACATGCTTGCTAATGCTTTGTCGTCCTCGTTGCTGTTACAAGAATCGCCGTTGTTGTTGCCATTGGCGCTGTTCTTGTCGTGCTATGATTTGTGTATCTTTATATATTGATTATGGTAGTATGCACCTCGAAAGTAAAAGTCTTAAACTTTTGCTCAAATTTTACGTAAGAAATCTTTCAACTGTTCTCTTTTAAAATAAAGAATAAAAATCGGGGGTCACCATGAAAATTTTGGTACTAGAGAAACAAATAACCCAAGATTTACCGGTATTTGAAATTCAAAATGGCCGCCATCCTTGTGTTAACTTTAAAGAGAAAAATGACGTTTTCGAATTTTGAAAAACTAAGCCATGCAGTGAAAAGTTTTCTTACGCCAAGAGCTTTAAAATGAACCCCCACAAGTGCTATATCAGAAAGGAACTGTAAAAATTTGAGAGTTCGAATATCTGTCCCCGAGGGGCGTTCTACCTGAAGCCATACAACATTTGAATACATCTCGTGCGGAATGTTTCTTATCACCTCATGCTTTACACATCAATTGACCAGACAAACGACGATGCATTAACGCCTTCAAACTGTAGAACATGTGCAAAAGATTCGACTGTCTGAGTAATCAGTCTGTTCTGATCCCTCAGCATAAGCGTCATCTCATGACGTTCATTGTAAAGTTTGTATTAAAATCATATATCGGAAATAGAGTGAGACGGTTTGAAAAGAGGCGTGCTTGAAAAATATCTCCCCCAAGTACAGAAAGTTCAATTCATAAATTTTCCCTAGAGGAAAGAAATTTCATCTTTATTTCATGAAAACTAACAAGATAAGGAAACTGGCAAGATAAGAAAGCAAACCCATCCACTTACGACTACATCTCATCCCTGCTCCTTATGACTCAGTCTAAATAATTCATCGGAGAACCCTTTGATACGAGAGTGCTTCCTTCCATTTTGTCCTCTTTACAGATCAGAGCCTGGACTTTGACAATAGGCTTCACCCTCTCCTACGGCTCTATATTTGCAAAAGTTTATCACGCCCATAAATTATTCACAGCGAAGGCTAATCTTTGGAAACCGGTGAGTTACCGCATGTATTAACGACACATATGTATATTTGGTCACGTAATTATATATATATATATATATATATATATATATATATATATATATATATATATATATATATATATATATATATATATAAAGGTTGGCAATGAAGAGAATCGCCGAACAAATGCATGTACTTAGTGACGTTTCTATCTCGCTACAACATACACAAACACTTATTACACGAAGAATCTCGAAGACATTTTGAAATCTTGAGGTTTAGAAAAGCTATATTTAAGTTTAGTATCAATTACCATGGAATGGTTCGTGACTAACTTCAAATCCGTTCGTCACGGTAAAATTTTGCCAGGCGGGTGATTTTTGCTTCTGAAAGGCTCATCTTCTCGATGTTTTTGTGTACGTCTTCTTCGAACTTCTATGCAAGGTTTTCGCTAAAGCAGAGCAGGAGTTGAAAAAAGGCAAGGAAATCACGTCTGCTAAACCCTCAATGGCCAAAGATTGAAAGGGTTTTAGTGCCCATTATTAACACATAAACACGAAGTTGATGTCGCTTGCACGAATAAATTCCAAGAAAATGTCTCCTTGCTAAGCTTTAATTCCCTGTAAACCAGATAACGCATTGTGCTCAAGCACGCAACCATAATGATAGGATCATTAGACCTTGGAAGGTGGGCAAAAACAGTAGAAAATAAATCCCATATGAGAATTTTTTTGGAATTTTTATCTTACTGCTTAGAAGAAACATTACATGACAGAAAGATGAAAAAAGAATGGTTCAGGGGAAAGAGGAAGTACGCATGCTCTGTCGACTCCGACAACATGCACCAAATGTCCAAATGCAAACAAAAACTTCTTGCTATGTGCAGCGCTTTGTAGATGATATCTGAATGCTAGATTGTCATTATTTAAAGCACCCTAAGGAGTATGAAACAAGGGCTATTCACCATCTGATTGGCTGTTCGGAAGCAATTCAAGAAGACCAGAATGAGTTTCAGCCAACCAATTGGCTGTAAGGTGTCGAGACGCTGCACTTTGGCTCCAAACATTCCACTTTCTGTATACCTAAGCCAACATGGTTTATCTCTGTTACACTTAACGTATCATATGTTTACTGCAAAGTTATATAGCTTCAGGTCAAAAAGTTATGATTTTTTATTTCGCTAGTCCGCAATAATGTCTCTTTAGTTAAAAATCTCTTTGCAGTTTCGGTACCCCCAAAATTTATGTCTGGCTCCTCACTCTGGTACTCGTTTATTCCATAATACTGCTCATTTGACGGTGAGTGAATCCCCCGTGGATAAAAATTACGCCACTCTGAGCTACATCGTGTACAATATCCAGGGCACTGAGCCGTGTGGCATGATTTGACACAATATATAAGAATGAAGTAACTCCGATCTCATTCATAGCAAATCACAAGATTGATAAGTTTATTGTTTGATTTTAAGGGAAACGCGAGTGACGTAATACTTTTAGACTTTGAAAGTCAAATGAGCAGTTTATATGGCTTTTGACGGAAAAGCAGCGCACGACGTTAGACGTAAGTATTGAGATAGCGAAACTGTAGACTGAGAGATCCTTGACCATAGTCTCTGCGCGTCTCTCTAATGAATAGATTGTATGATTTATTTTCTTGTCTTCGCAGGGTTCTCACACCCTGCCAATAATGGGTCGTCTGCTAGGTTTCTTGGTTATTGATCTGGCGATACTACTGATTTGGATGTTTCGCTACCCGATGCAGTTGACTATCGAGCGATTGGCGCCCATAGTAAGTTTTTTTTTAAAATATAGGTTTTTCAGTGTGATGTGTTTTAGTTTCTTTTAGAATATGTTTTTGTAGCTATACCGTGATGATGATGATGATGATGATGATGATGATGATGATGATGATGATGATGAAGATGATGATGATGATGATGACGATGATGATAGTGATGAT
>LD354821.1:10999-45057 GCA_001465055.1 Ptychodera flava
AATTTGCATATTTCTGCATAATTTAAACAATCTGAAAAGGCTATCCACAGAGACTTATGTCAAAAATATCAAAGCTGTCCATTAAGTAGTTTTGAAGAAAATTTTTAGAGAATTTTTGACCAAAAACGAAAAAAAATTGCCATGAAAAATAAAGATATGAGTATTTCATCACAACTTGCACAAATTTTACGAAGGTCATTCTTAGGGACATGTTTACGAAATATTGAAGACGTCGAACTACCAGTAAGAGAAAAGAAGATTTTTGCCAAAAATAGCAAAATTCGCCTAAAAAATGCAAATTTGCGTATTTCACCATAACTTGGACATATGATTAGGGTAAACTCTGGGAACCTGTACTCCATATATTAAAGGAATCTTACTGGCTGTTTTGAAGAAAAGGCTTGGGATGTAAAAATTTAAGGTTGATGCCTCACATTCACCTATTAGATAAGCTCTGCGTCGCTAAAAGCAAAGCTAAAAAACAGTAACAAATCGAGAACAAAAGACGTGTTGATCTACAATACAAAATAATCTAAGATTTGGTAGCAGGCTATGATCAATTAAATGTTACTGGAGCTTAAGCCTTCAAAGACGTGACGTCTCCTTCATCAGATGCAAGGGTGCAATGAAGAATTGAAGCAGAAAGCGACAGAAAATTCAGAGTGAAAATTTCAGAAAATTCAGAGTGTACATTTTTCACCCTGAATTTTCGGTCGCATTCTGCTTTAAGTCTTCATTCCATTGCATCTGATAACGGAGACTACACGTATTTGAAAACTTATTCTCCAGTAACATTGAGTTGATCATAGCGTTCTACCAAATCTTAGATAAATTTAGAACAAAAATACAGAAACTTATCAAAATTCAGTTACTGACCCTCGGAAGTTTAAATCTACATTAGAGATGAACTGAGGTTCTCAAGCTTGTTTCCAGACAGCTACCTCTACACTCATCTTCTTCAATTTCTGCACCTTCAGCTTCTGTAATAACTCTTCGATTACCAGGTAAATCCGACTTTTCACATCCTGAAAATAATGCAACAATAGGTATTATGGCGACATGAGACTTTAAATGAAAGACAAGGTGGCCTTATTAGGTTAAGAAAAAGGGATGACTTTGGTACACAGTGCCTCTTTTCGATACTGTTACAAAATATTGGCTTCTTCTTGTCATCAACTGATGAAAAGTTAAAGAAAGGCCAACTCTCATATGCTGAAACAATAGAGTGTACAATCTGCGATGTTTAGCTAATGTTTTATATGCGATTGTGATTACTAAAAGATATGTGTTAGCTGTGATTACGCAGCGGTGTGTGGCATATCGATCGCACTCGGGTCAACGGTCATCGTCACAGTTTTGCGGTGATGACCCTTGACCCGATCGATCGATACGCCATGGCCAAAAACACCGCTGCGTATTTACAGCTAGTGCATGGTATACAAGCCACTGGAAGAAAAAAAGGTTTCTTCACGTATTTTAGCTATTCCAAAGTACTATACAAATAATTTCAAAGGATAATAATACAGATGCTTCAAAATTCAACACCTTTTACTATTTTGGAGAGAAAACTTACCCTTTCTGGTCTTTTCCGCACGATCACGACTTCAGCGTGCGTTTACAAGAAAAATGTCGCAACTTCCGTTTTGATGCATGACGGGATAAGAAGAGGCACCAAACTTGAACACCAAGTGTTAAGGAGTAGAACGCCTCTTGCACGCCGATGTTAAAATTAAAACGTTCATGGTGGTTATGTGACTTTCTTTTCCAAATTTCAAAATTTCAACCCGTAATAAACGTGTAAAATTATTTTGTATACTTTCTTTTTTAGAAAAAACATGCTTTCAGTAAATTTAGACCGGAGATATTTTTCACTTAGTGGGAAATTCGTTACATCAAAATCCGTGTACGTTTGCCTAACAGCGACGCAGTAGTAAATTTAATATGGCCATAGTAAAGTAAAAAACACTAAAAATTGTTAATTGTTTTACAGTATTGCAAAATTTCTGTCATGCTGAAGTTTTGAACACTTGAAGGAGATGGTTGTTAACACTACGTGTTCAGGTTTAGAACATCACAGTTAATAATATGAACACTAGTGTTAACAATATGAACACTAGCTGTTCAAATTTGAACACTGACATCTACATTTTGAACGCGTAAAGACGCGTCTGGCGTCCGCTATTTTTACAGTGTGGGGAAAGTGGGTCCTTTGCAGGGTAAAACCTATATCCTTTTCAAACAAAGTCCTTCATAAACAAAGTTTTTATTTTGTTTGTAATATCTTTAAATAAACCCTGAAATAAATCGGTGATATTTAAAAAATCTACTTCTCAGAAATTAAAAACATATTAACTAATTTTGACTTCGTTAGTTTTGTTCTGTGTATCAACAAGAATTTGCTGTTGAACCTGGAAATTTCAGTCCATACTGAAATTCACTTGTGAAAGGAAACTGCCGTCTGAAACCAATGGCAACAAACTGAATACTAGTCATTTCTTCACCAATATAGGAATACAAGCTGCCTAGCGGTCGAAAGAGCTCGCTGGGTTATGTAAAGCATCTTTGAATTGACAGCTCACTTAAGGATGGCCTGACTAAAAATGGGAAAATAGTTACAAAAATACGCTATTGAAAATTTCATCCTAATTTGAACATACGAAATTAAGATCACCCTTGCGAACAAAGCTATTAGACGGGTAATTTTTGAGATAATTTTTTTTACCAACGATTGTAAAAGTCGCCCCAAAATTTACAAAATGTAGATTTCATCATTAATTGAATGTATCACATTCAGGTAATCCCTAATGTCTTAAAAAATGTCTGAAATGTCTTTAATGTCTTACATATACAAATTTGCAAATTTCTGCATAATTTGAACAATCTGAAAAAGGCGGCTATCCGTGGAGTTCTATGACCTAAATATCAAAGATGTTCGATTAGCAGTTTTGAAGAAGATTTTTAAAGATTTTTGTGACCAAAAATGAAAAAATTGCCATGAAATATAAAAATGTAAATATTTTATCACAACTAGCACAAATTTGACTAAGGTCATTCTTAGGGACATGTTTACCAAATATTGAAGACATCTGTAAGAGAAGAAGAGTTTTGCCAAAACATAGCAAAATGTAAATTGACATAATAAATAATAATAATATAATATAATATATAATAATAAAATAATAATTTACATAATAATAAAATTTCATCATAGTTTGAACAAATCTGATATGGGTAATCCCTGGGCACCTATAATCCAAATATTAAAGGATTCGTGCAGGCTGTTTTGAAGGAAAACCTTGGGATGTACAAATTTGAGGACAATGCTACACATCCACCTATTTAACTGACAGCAAAGTTACAAACAGGTTACTAAGAACAAGAGACATTTTGAGCTACAATACAAAATGATCTCAGGTTTGGTAGCTGGTTATGATCTACCAAATGTTACAGGGGCATAAGCTTTCAAAGACATGAAGTCTCCTTTATCAGATGCAAGGGGGAATGAAGAATTGAAGCCGAAAGTGACAGAAAATTCAGATTGAAAATTTCAGAAAATTCAGTAATTCAAAGTGGACATTTTTACTTTGAAGTTCCTGTCGCTTTCACCTTTAATTTTTCATTCCACCCTTAACACGATTGGAACTAATTTGGGATAATTGGATTTTCTAATTTTTCAAATTTCTCAAAAATGTTAGGTGACGTATAGCTGGATGTTGCAACAAGCAAATTACTCATAAAAACGAGTGTGTAATGTAAAAAGAAAAGCAGAAGAGATTACATTTGTAGATTAAAACGGCATTACTTTACCATCCAATCATCCAAAATTAGTTCAAATCGTGTTCCTTACATCTGATAAGGGAGACTACACGTCTGTGAAAGCTTATCCTCCGGCAATAATTAGTTTACCATAGCATACTATAGTGTTCATATTATTAACAATGATGTTCTAAGCCTGAACACGATGTGTTAACAACCATCTCCTTCAAGTGTTCAAAAACTCAGCATCACAGAAATTTTACAATACTCTGAAACAATTAACAATCTTTTGTGTTTTTTACTTTACAATGGCTATATTAACTTTACTACTGCCTCGCTGTCTGGCAAACGTACACGGATTTTGGTATAACAAATTTAACACTACGTGAACAATATTCCCGGTCTATTATTTGCTGAAAGCAAATTTTTTCTAAAAAAAGAAGTATAAAAAATATTTTTACAGGTTTATTACGGGTTGAAATTTTGAAATTTTGAAAAGACAATTAGAAAAAGAACGTTTTAATCTTAACATCGGCGTGCAAGAGGCGTTCTACGTCTAAACACTTGGTGTTCAAGTTTGGTGCTTTTTCTTATCCCGTAATGCATCAAAACGGAAGTTGCGACATTTTTCTTGTAAGCGCACGCTGAAGTCGTGAGCGTGCGGAAACAAGACCAGAAAGGGTAAGTTTTCTTTCCAAAATAGTAAAAGGTTTTAGATTTTGAAGCATCTGTATTATTATCCTTTGAAATTAATTGTATTGTACTTTGAAATAGCTTAACTACGTGAAGACACCTTTTTTTCTTTCAGTGGCTGGTATACCAACAACTAACTGTGAATACGCAGTGGTACTTTTGGCCATGGCCTATCGATCGATCTCACTCGGGTCAAGGGTCATCGCAACACATTGTAGCGATAACCCTTGACCCGAAGGCGATCGACACGCCTTGCATAGTACCGCTGCGTAATCACAGCTAACACATGTCTTTTAGTAGACACAATCGCATGTAAAACATCAATTAAACATCGTAGAGTATACAATGTATTGTTTCAGCATATGAGAGTTTGGCTTTTTTATTATAATCAGTTGATGACAAGAAGAAGCAAATATTTTGTAACAGTATTGAAAAGAGGCTCCCCTTTTCCTAAACCTAATCAGCCCCTTGTCTTTCATAGAAAGTCTTATATCGCCATATTACCTATTGTTGCATTATTTTCAGGATGTAAAAAAATGGACTCTTACTGAAAATCGAAGAGTTGTTACAGAAAAGGTAGCTGTCTGGAACCAAGCTAACCCATCTCTAATGTAGATTTAAACTTTCAAGGGTCAGTAACTGAATTTCGATAAGTTTCTGTAATTTTGTTCTGAATCAATCTAAGCTTTGGTAGCATGCTATGCTCAACTAAATGTTGCCGGAGAATAAGCTTTCACAGACGTGTAGTCTCCCTTATCAGATGAAAAGGTGGAATGAAAAATTAAAGCTGAAAGCGACAGAAAATTCAGAGTAAAAATGTCCACTCTGAACTATTGAATTTTCTGAAATTTTCACTCTGAATTTTCTGTCACTTTCTGCTTCAATTTTTCATTCCCCCTTGCATCTGATGAAGGAGACTTCTCGTCTTTTAAAGCTTATGCCCCTGTAAAATTTAGTTGATCATAGCCTGCTATCAAACCTATGATTATTTGATATTGTAGCTCAACGCGTTTCTTGTTCTTAACAACTGGTTTTTAGCTTTGCTGTCATGTTTTTCTTCAAAACAGCCTGAACGAATCCTTTAATATTTGGATTATGTTTAAATTATGATGAAATATGCAAATTTATGTTTTTGAGGCTGATTTTGCTATTTTTTGGTAAAAATCTTCTTCTCTTTTACTGACGTCTTCAATATTTGGTAAACATATCCCTAATAATGACCTCAGTCAAATTTGTGCTAATTGTGGTGAAATATTCAATTTTTATATTTCATGGCAATTTTTGTCATTTTTGGTCAAAAAATCTTTTAAAAATCTTCTTCAAACTGCTAATTTAACAGTTTTGATATTTAGGACATAGATCTCTACTGATAGCCTTTTTCAGATTGTTCAAATTATGGAGAAATTTGCAACTTTGTATTTTTAAGACATTAAAGACATTTCAGATATTTTTCAGATATATGGGATTACCAGAATGTGATATATTCAAGTTATGATGAAATCTACGTTTTCTTTTTTTAAGGGCGATTTTTACCATTTTTGCTAAAAAAATTGTATAAATATTAGTAGCAGGGTACACAAGAATTTGAAAGGTCTTTACGAATATGTTTTTAATTTCTGAGAAGTAGATTTTTGAAATGTCACGGATTTATTTCAGGGTTTATTTAAAGACATTGCAAACAAACAAACCTTTTTGTTTATGAAGGACTTCGTTGGACAAGGAAATATGTTTTACCCTGCCAAGGACCCACTTTCCCCACTTTCTGCATGTTGTGCCTTACTGTGACACTTTGACAACTTGACATGTTGTGTTTACTTAAGTATGGACAACCATATACCATGTGTACTACAGAAGCCTTGACTAACTTTTTTCTTCAAAATTTACAATTGTCTTTACAAGAGGAAATGTCTTTAAGAAGCCATCTTACAAAGATGGAGTATGCATTTCATACATATACGTGTTTTCAACACAATGAGTAAGCCAAATTTAGAGCTTTTTCAGATGATTTTTTGTATGTTTTAAACAAGTATGAACATAAAATGTAATCCACAAAATTTTAGTAAAACCTGTTTTTTCATTACTTTGTTCATATTTTTTAAAACAATCTACGGTGTTTATGGGGATTTTTTATTGCTTATATTTTTGATAGGAGGGTGTCAACACCGTTGGTAGTTTCCTCTGACAAACTTTACATACAAAGTGGCAATGTTTATATGCCCATTTTACAGTAAATTATTGTATTTTACCGCATAAATATTATGTTTTGTGTATGTTTAGAATAAAATAATTTTACTGAATATCAGTGGTCTGTAATGTTATTTTAAGGCTTGAACACCCCTTGAACGCCCAAAATTAAAGGTGTTGAACAAGCGCGTATCATGTATTCTAGCCTTTAACACACTTATCGTTGAACGGCGTCCAATCGTTCAAAAAGTTTTACAGCCCTTTGGACGCGTAAATGCCTTCAATTTTTTGAACACATTTCATGTCCAACGTGTGTTCTGATATGGAACACCATGGTGTTCAAGATCATGTCTGATGAACACGTAGCGTTCAAAATCTGCACACGTGTGTTCAAAAATTGAACGTTGGTTGAACACGTAGTGTTAAATTTCTGAACGTCTAGACGCGTTCAAAAAGTGTTACAAAAAGGCGTTTAATTGGTGTTCTATCCTTGAACACTTAACTTTACAGTATATCAAATGAGTGTTTTGAAACATAACGTCAATCCTTCGCGAAGTTGTGAGGCCCGCCAAAATTGAGTCAAAATACTTGCGCTAGCGTTTGATTTCAAGCTCGATCGAGTATGAAGAGCATAGAACAAGCAGTTCTACAACATCTATAAATGCAAAGTGGAAATGGTAGCCGTACCAGTATTTGGGTGAGAAGGCGGTGAACATCTGGGCGGCAAGAAAATGGCAGGTATGTTCGAAGATCCTACAGCTTAAACTACTTATCCTTGTCATCATATATCCTGACGTTAGCACCTTGAGAGGGAGTTCTTGTAGCACATCCTCCACTGTACTATTAGGATGCTCAAGCAGGTTTTGTCGAGATATCGTACATCACAAACTGTTGAGCTGCGCAACTAAAGCTGAAGGCGAAAAGGATTGAGTCTCCAGTCACCTGCCTCGAGCTCGTTCAGACCGATTCAGCTACATTGGACAGGTCCGTCAAACCAGTCTGATGTATATGCTGCTGGACAGTGGCCGGGGCAATAACAAATGACAGGCCGACATGCTTGCATTACGAGACAAAGTCTTTGTTTTGCTTTTTCTGCACACAATGACATCTGTAATGTCCTGAAGCTCGACATTCAAGGGCAACACCGCCACTCGAAGCTCGTAGTTGCTTGCCATGTTTTATATCAATGTATATTTATTGTTATAAACTAATCCTACTGATGTCATATGTTCATCATTCGTATGACACAACCATAGAGAACCCATAATCATCTATTACTTGCACTTGCATTACGTTACTTTACATCATTGCTGTATTCATTTCCATCCGAGTGAATTTAAACTTTTGACTATATATATATATATATATATATATATATATATATATATATATATATATATATATATATAATCTCCCAGTATTCCTCCCAGTATTCCTCACTCGTGTGACGTCATCGAAAACGAGGGTTTTCCCCAACATAGCGGTAGTATCCCTCCGGGCCAGTAGGCGAGGAGGGATACAGCTGTGCTTGGGGAAACAGGAGTCTTCGATGACGCCACACGAGTGAGCAATAAATTTGAGAACACATCAAGTATGTTTGGTACCTATTACTCGAGTTTCACTAATACACGCGATCGTCAGATAGGTTGATAAAATATACCTAACCAGAATGCCATCGCGTAATCTTAGTGTTGTAATTCATTCTGCCGTACAATCTCGGGGATAACTACGATAAAAAGTTTAGCTTTGAATAATACACCTGTCAATAGTTTTCTTTTACGAAGTGAACATTTTCAATTGCAGTTTCTGCAATAAGTACCAAGATTAATAATATCGCCTTGAAAGAAGGCGTGCTGGTTAAGTGCAATGCCACATTAAAAGCTGGCTATTATGATATGAGGAGCTTATGTATCGATGATGTCATAATGTGTTAATTCCAAACAGTGATTTCAATGAACGAATGATGAATTGCATGTGGTTGCTGCCATACAAAACGTTCAGTTCTGTTACTGCTGCATGGAGAGGGTTGTCTGTTTATTGACCTTCTGTATTGTGTATTGAAATCCTCTTATTTCAGAAATTTCCTCAGTGTATTTACTGATAACCATAGTTCACTATGCTGTCATCTAAAAAGGTCAATCTCGTTTTGAGTTAATAACTCTCACAGCCACAATTCGAACGACAATGCATCAATGGTTTAAGAATCGGTATGGCTGTTTATGCACTTATCAATGTATTCCACCAGGGGAGGGGGAGCTGGGCAACAGGGAATTATTATTTTCTCATCATATACCGGCTTTTTGATATTTGTATGCTACGGTACACCCACCAGGAGGAATTCGACAATGTACAAAATAGTAATTTATGTTTTGTGGCATTGTACATGTAAGACTATCGCCGCCTCTGGTTGTTTTATGGACTACGAGTACGGCATTTGACATGGCTAGCAAAAATGTCGAATTCCCCGGTAAGTCCCGCACTCCCTCCCTGGTGAAAACTATTGATAGGTGGATTATTTAAAGCTAAACGTCTTATCGTAGTTATCCCCGAGATTGTACGACCGAATTAATTACAATACACAGATCACGCAATGGCTTTCTGGTTTAAATCGAGCATGACTTTGTGAAAGTATGAAAATAACGTACGACATGTGATCGTGTTTATATCATTGAAGTTAAGACATATATGTTACGCCACAGTAACTAACGGTCTTTAAAGATTTCACGGGTATTGTGTGTGGAAGGTGTACGCTTGTCACGTTTTGTCACACAAAGTTGACTGCACACTGAAAGCAATTCATTCCCTAAGCTGGTTTCTCACCTGGTGAGGAAACTTCCGCTAGCACTTGTGAATGAAAACATACGATTGTACTATTGTCCCACGCCCTTCACCACCGTTATAGCTATCAAGAGCCTCAGCTTGTTTGGCTTAGTACTGTCGCGCTCGTAGTTAGGGGAATTACGAGTTGAGATACCAGTCTGGATTGTAATGCTTTCAGTAACTAAAGCTGACACACCAAGATGTAGATTATACACAACCTTGTACTTTATTGCAAGATGGCGACCGTGTCGTTCACTGTCTCAGCTCTGATCTCAAGTCCTCTAGTCTAAGTTCTCTACAAAGTTAAATACACCTCCAAACTTACATAATTACAAAAGTTTTCACGTGGTAATTTACCCGCCAGTCTTTGATTGTTTCTTAAGATTAAATAAGATCACACCATGGAATATCCCGTTCTCGATAGTTCTCATTGAAATCTTAACCAAGAATTAATTAAAGCTATCACACTATCTCTTATTTGCTTCTCGTACGATCTGAGTCAATAAACTTCGCACGCCTTGGTCCCGTGAGGGACGCTTCGAGATAAAATCTCTACAAGGAGGGGCGTTGCACTATCCCACCTTTTTTATAACCAGCGTCCTCGCTGGTCAAAACGAGTGACGAAGCATGGCAGTAGCTGACAATTGCAATCTACTTAAAAAAAAATCCACATTAATTGTAAGGCAGTGTGATTAAAATACGCAAAAATCACATTTTACAAGTTAGCATGACGTGTCATCATTCGAATACCTTGAAAATTACAGACTAACATTAACGCATCTAAAACACTCACAAAACACTAATAAAAATCACTAAATATACCTCCAATTACAAACTCAAAGTTCAACTACTCTGCATAAAATACAAGAAAATCGAATAAAATCATTCGAAAACCGTACCGTGAATCAATAATAATTTTTTAATTGTTTTGTAATTAGTGATTAAAATCTGAGAGTACTGTGCGATATTGAAAAAAACCTGCTTCATTAGTGATAATGAACCTGTTGTAAAACACGTGAGCATATTCAGTTCATATCTGGTTTTAAAACTAACTTGAAGGACCATCGTATCACTTACGTATCACTAGCACTGGCAATCTAAGCCAACTGAAGGGAGATAAACAACAAAACGTCCAAAACTCCTATACGCGTACCTCATCAACACATAACTTCAACACTTTATCTAAACAAAAACAAAACAGCACTTCAAAGAAAGAAAAAAACTAAGACGCCTCGTTTGCATACATGTCCAGAGTATTATCCTAATAAAAGGGTGGTTTCCAAAATATTAGAAAATACAATCAACAAAACTAAAAAGTCATGCATCTTGTTCTTTGTCGTCGCACATTTTGAAAGGTGAGCAGATTCGAGATTTGTCGAAGTTGAACAAGAGAACTGTGTATGATCGTTGGAACTGCGTGTTTTGTCTGCGAACTGAATTTGTCAATTGTTCGAGGGCTTTTGTGGTCAAATAGTTAGTATAGTACACTGTAAAGTTAAGTGTTCAAGGATAGAACACCAATTAAACGCCTTTTTGTAACACGTTTTGAACGCGTCTAGACGTTCAGAAATTTAACACTACGTGTTCAACCAACGTTCAGTTTTTGAACACACTTGTGCAGATTTTGAACGCCACGTGTACATCAGACATTATATTGAACACAATGGTGTTCATGTTCCATATCTAAACACACGCTGCACAAGAAATGTGTTCAAAAAATTGAACGCATTTACGCGTTCAAAGGGCTGTAACACTTTTTGAACGATTGGACGCCGTTCAACGATAAGTGTGTTAAAGGCTAGAATACATGATGCGCGCTTGTTGAACACCTTTAATTTTGGGAGTTCAGGGGGTGTTCAAGCCTTGAAATAACATCACAGACCACTGATATTCAGTAAAATTATTTTATTCTAAAAATACACAAAAATATATAGAGTAAAATGCAATAACTTCTGTAAAATGGGAAAATAAACATTGCCACTTTGTATGTAAAGATTGCCAGAGGAAACTACCAACGGTGTTAACACCCTCCTATCAAAAACATTAGCAATAAAAAATCCCCATAAACACTGTAGATTGTTTTAAAAATATGAACAAAGTAAGGAAAAACAGGTTTTACTTAAATAATGTGGATTACGTTTTACGTTGATACTTGTTTAAAACGTACAAAAATCATCTGAAAATGTTCAAAATTTGGCTTACTCATTGTGTTATAATTACGTATATGTATGAAATGCATACTCCAGTTTTGTAAGATGGTTTCTTGGAGACATTTCCTTTTGTATAGACAATTGTACATTTTGAAGAAAAAAAATAGTCAAGGCTTCTCTAGTGCACATGGTATATAGTTGTCTACTGCACTAAAGTAAACACAACATGTCAAGATGTCAAAGAGTCACTGTAAGGCACAACATGCAGAAAGTGGGGAAGTGGGTCCTTGGCAGGGTAAAACCTATATCCTTTTCCAACAAAGTTCTTCATAAACAAAAAGTATGTTTGTTTTTAATATATTTAGATAAACACTGAAATAAATCGGTGACATTTCAAAAATCTACTTCTCAGAAATAAAAAAAACATATTCGTAAATACCTTTCAAATTCTAGTGTACACTGCTATTAGTATTTATACATTTTTTTTACCAAAAATGGTAAAAATCACCCTTAAAATAAAAAAATGTAGATTTCATCATAACTTGAATATATCACATTCTGGTAATCCCTAATTTCTTCAAAATGTCAAAAATGTCTTTAATGTCTTAAAAATATAAAGTTGCAAATTTCTGCATAATTTATTGAACAATCTGAAAAAGGCTCTCAGTAGAGATCTATGTCCTAAATATCAAAGCTGTTCAATAAGCAGTTTTGGAGAAGATTTGTTGAAGATTTTTTGACCAAAAATGACAAAAATTGCCATGAAATACAATAATTTGAAAATTTCATCACAACTAGCACAAATTTTACTAAGGTCATTCTTAGGGACATGTTTACCAAATATTGAAGAAGTAACTAAAAGATTTTTGCCAAAAAAGAGCAAAATGTGCCCTAAAAATATAAATTTGCATATTTCATCAGAATTTGAACATATCTGATTAGGGTTATCCCTGAGGACCTGTAATCCAAATATTAAAGGATTCGTACAGGCTGTTTTGAAGAAAAACCTCGGGATGTACAAATTTGAGGACAATACTACACATCCACCAATTTAGCTTACAGCAAAGCTAAAAACCAGTTGCTAAGAACAAGAGACGTGTTGAGCTACACTATAAAATAATCATAGGTTAGGTAACAGGCTATGATCAACTAAATCTTACAGGGCCATTAGCTTTCAATGACGTGAAGTTTCCTTCATCAGATGCAAGGGGAAATGAAAAATTGAAGCAGAAAGTGACAGAAAATTCAGAGTGAAAATTTTAGAAAATTCTATTATTCAGATTAGACAATTTTTTCTGAATTTTCTGTCGCTTTCAGCTGTAATTTTTCATTACACCCTTCATATGATAAGATGAAGGGAGATTATGCAGGGAGACTACACGTCTGTGATAGCTTATTCTAAGGCAATATTTAGTTGATCATTGCATGCTACCAAAGCTTAGATTAATTCAGCAAAAATACTGAAAGATATCAAAATTCAGTTACTGACCCTTGGAAGTTTAAATCTACATTAGAGACAAACTGCAGTTCTCTAGCTTGTTTCCAGACAGCTACCTGTACACTAATCTTCTTCATTATCTGTACCACCAGCTTCTGTAACAACTCTTCGAATTTCGGTTAAATCCAGCTTTTTACATCCTGAAAATAATGCAACAATAGGTAATATGGCGAGATGAGACTTTAAATGAAAGACAAAGGGCTGATTAAGTTAAGGTTAAGGGGAAACTTTCATATACAGTGCCTCTTTTCGATACTGTTACAAAATATTTGCTCTTTCTTTAAATCAGCTGATTAATATTAAAAAAAGCCAAACTCTTATATGATGAAACAATACATCGTCTACTCAACGATTTTTAATTAATGTTTTACATGCAATTTTCTCTACTAAAAGACATGTGTTAGCTGTGATTCCGCAGCGGTACTATGCAAGGCGTATCGATCGCCTGTAGGTCAAGGGTTATCGCTACAGTTGTGTTGCGATGACCCTTGACCCGAGTGAGATCGATCGATAGGCCGCGGCCAAAAGTACCACTGCGTACTCACAGCAAGTTGTTGGTATACCAGCCACTGAAAAAAAGATGTTTCTTCACGTAGTTGAGCTATTTCAAAGTATAATACAATTAATTTCGAAGGATAATAATACAGATGCTTCAGAATCTAATACCTTTTACTATTTTAGAGAGAAAACTTACCCTTTCTGGTCTTGCTTCCCCACGATCACGACTTCAGCGTGCGCTTACAAGAAAAATGTCGCAACTTCCGTTTTGATGCATCATGGGATAGGAAAACGCACCAAACTTGAACACCAAGTGTGTAGGAGTAGAACGCCTCTTGCACGCCGATGTTAACATTAAAACGTTCATGGTGGTTTTCTTGAGTTTCTTTTCAAATTTCAAAATTTCAACCCGTAATAAACCTGTAAAATTATTTTGTGTACTTCCTTTTCTAGAAAAAACATGATTTCAGCAATTGTATACCGGAGATATTTTTCACTTAATGTTAAATTCGTTTAACCAAATTCCGTGTAAGTTCGTCGGACAGCGAGCAATAGTAAATTTAATATACCCATTCTAAAGTAAAAACACAAAAGGTTGTTAATTGTTTCACAGCATTGTAAAATTTCT
Source organism: Ptychodera flava (assembly GCA_001465055.1). NCBI lineage: Eukaryota > Metazoa > Hemichordata > Enteropneusta > Ptychoderidae > Ptychodera > Ptychodera flava. The sequence goes on from LD354821.1 coordinate 25,227, forward strand.
GTGGTGCTGAGTTTTTGAACACTTGAAGGAGATGGTTGTTAACACGACGTGTTCAGGCTTAGAACATCATTGTTAATACTATGAACACTAGTGTTAACAATATGAACACTAGCCGTTCGAATTTGAACACCGACATGTACATTTTGTACGCGTAAAGACGCGTCTAGCGTCCACTACTTTTACAGTGTAGACTCGCTTGAATTCCAAATATTAGTATTGTTCAACAGAGAAATCTAATTATTTATACTCGTTTGTCTTTATTTTAAACGAAGCCTCATCTACGCGGGTTGGTTTCGGGGTTGGGAGTGTCTTTTCTATTAAATGAAGATAACTAGAGAGCTACGAGAATTACCGACGCTGCAGTGCTACGCGTAAGACGTCTCCGATACGAAGGGTTGGGGGGGGTTGGGAGAAACTTTTGATCACAAACATAACCGCGGACATTGCCCGATACAGCTTGTATACATCTGCTATCAGGACTGCAACACATACCTTATTCGATTATTTTCAAAGAACGATGTCATATTTCTAAATACAAAAAAAAAAAAAAGAATTGTACTTTCCACTTGATGTTCTTCTGGAATTCTGTACTTTTCTTGTGTATTTTGTGTAAATGTAATATTTTTGTATTCTATCTATATTTGAGACACCTTTTATAAGGCTTGAGGGCAAGCCTTTGTGGGAGAAAGAACGATGTCGTGTTTCTATAATTTGTACCGGTTACTGTGAATCTTCATTCTAGTAATTCGCCAAATTTCAACATTTCGCCACTTGGGCTTGAATTCCCACGATTTACCGGAGATGTAATTCTTTAAAATTGGCGGCAATTTACATTTTCAAGTCTCTTTTGTTTAAATTCAATGGCAGCGCAATTCCAGGCAACCGCGTGCCTTGTGAATTCCTATGACTATGCATCATGGAATGTCTCACGTAAGGTTGGACAATAGAAAGACAATGTAGTCGAACTTTTATCAGAACTGTAGCTGTTATGTATCGCTTTCCATATTTTCACAGCTTGGATTTAAAAAATGGTGTTGTGACATGTCCCATGCATACTTCGTATTAATCATTGTGAAACTAGCGTTGGCACGTTTTCTTGTCGACAAAGTATTGTAAATTTGAGAGTCGGGGCTTTGGGGGCCTTGGAGTGAGCATATCTCCATGCTTTCGGAGCTAAGAGTTGCCCCAGGCAGCCATCAGGCTGACCTGGGGAAATAAAGTTTCGAGCGCAACGTTAATTCCTGTGTCGCCTGATCTATATAGTTACTTCATCTACGCGTACTGTGGTCTGAAGTTCCCCTTAATCCTGATTAGAAAAGTAAGGACATTTATAACAATTTTATAGGTGGGTGTATTCCAAATCGAAATTCTGCTTCTTATTATTGTCAGTTCATTCGTCTCGTAATCTGTCCGTGTGTTGCAAAGCCGATTGGAAGGTGAACCACAAACATCGCTGACGTTGGCTGGTCGTACTTGTTCTAAACTCACACACATTTCAAACTTCTTCAGCCATTTCTGTAGACAACCACTCCCTCGTCCGGTGTATCTTCGAGGCATGACGTTAGCACCATCACTAGTAATGTCACATTGCCTACCATGGACGCCCATATCTGCATGCTGCCCTCGTCTCTTCGGTCATAGTTCACCTCCATCCACTGCGGTGCATCTGGATCAACCCCTACATATCACCGTACAGTCGAACGAGCTGCTGGTCCAGTGGTTCTTCGTCCAGGTCTGCCATCTCTCGTACACGCACCTCGTCGACTCTACCACCAGATCTATACCGAATCTCAGTACCCTATATTCTTGCTGCTTCAGTATACTCCCGATTCTCACACCAATTTGTCGATCTCGTAGTTAGGGGAAGTACGAGTTGAGGTACCAGTTTGGATCGTAATGCTTTCAGTAACTGAAGCTGACACACCAAGATGTGGATTATACACAACCTTGTTACCTTGTACTTTATTGCAAGATGGCGACCTTGTCGTTCACCGTCTAAGCTCTGATCTCAAGTCCTCTAGTCTAAGTTCTCTACAAATTTAAATACACCTCCGAACTTACATAATTACAAAAGTTATCACGTGGTAATTTCCCGCCAGTCTTTGATTATTTCTTAAGATTAAATAAGATCACACCATGCAATATCCTGTTCTCGATTGTTCTCATAGAAATCTTATGCAATAATTAATTAAACTATCACACTATCTCTTATCTGCTTCTCGTACGATCTGAGTCAATGAACGTCACACGCCTTGGCCACGTGAGGGGCGCTTCGAGGTAAAATCTCTACAGGGAGGGGCGTGACAGTACATTTGAAAGTTGCCATGTTTTCGATTATCTTGTGGAACTGCTATTGAGAGTACATTCTTCAGCAAGCAAACTTCTGTGTCTCTGAACATTTATTAGACAGTCAACTAGAGAATTCGAAGCTAATTTTTTGCTCACGTATTGACACACGTGAGCATATGTCGCAGCGATGTCTGTCTGTCTGTGTGTCTGTCTGTCTGTCTGTCTGTCTGTGTGTCTGTCTGTCTGTGTGCTCAATATCTCAAAAACGGCTCATCAGATCAGAATCAAATCTGGTATATAGATTCAGTTTGCAAATGGCAAGAACTGATTAGTTTTTGGTGGGTGTCGCTTGCTTACATTTTGCTCATTTGCATAATTAATGATTTTAGAAAAAAGGGATATATATTGACAACGATTGTACACAATTTGATGAGATCTGCTACAAATGTTTATTACACCAAGATATATCAGCTGTGAAAGTTATTAAGGGTTGACGTGAAAGATAATTACTAATTTGCATATTTAATGAAATTTCCTAATTAGGGGTATATATCTGAATTTACTCAATCAAAATTGACGAAACTTGGTATTCATATTGAAAATACTATGATTTAACATTATTGAAAGTCATTAAGCATTCTTACTTCATCAAACTCTTAATTTGCATATTTAATGAACTTTTGGAATTAGGGGTATTTATTTGAATTGACTTGACCAAAATTGATGAAACTTGCTATGTACATTAAAGATACTATGATATAACATTGTTGAAATTCATTAAGCATTTTTACTTCAGCCAAATACTTATTTTGCATATTTAATAAACTTTCCTAATTAGATATAGAAATCTGAATGGACTTTGCCAAAATTGATGAAACTTGCTATGTACATTAAAAATACTATGATATAACATTGTTGAAAGTCATTAAGCAGTTTTACTTCAGCTAAATACTTATTTGCATATTTAATAAACTTTTCTAATTAGATATACAAATCTGAATGGACTTGACCAAAATTGATGAAACTTGCTATGTACATTGAAGATACTATGATATAACATTGTTGAAAGTCATTAAACAGATTTACTTTTGCCAAATACTTATTTGCATATTTAATAAACTTTCCTAATTAGATATATAAATCTGAATGGACTTTACCAAAGTTGATAAAACTTGCTAAGTACATTGAAAATACTATGATATAACATTGTTGAAAGTCATTAAGCAGTTTTACTTCAGCCAAATACATTTTACATATTTAATGAACTTCACTAATTAGGGATATATATCTGAATTGATTCAACGGAAGTTGATGAGTCTGGCAACATATATTGAAGATACTATAAAACAACATTATTAAAAGTCATCGTTTACTTCAGCCAATTCCTAATTTGCATATATAATGAACTTTCCTAATTAGGGATATTTATCTGTATTGACCAGACCAAATTTGACTAAACTTGCTATGTACATTAAAGATACTATGATACAGCATTACAGAGAATGCCACATTAACCCGTCAAGCCATTTAGCAAAATGCCTTGTAAAACACAGAGTCATTTGGCCAGATAACAAGTAAATTGGCGGTCAACTTCAGTGGTCTGGTACAGCGATTGTAATACAAAAGTCAGCAGGAAGCCCAACTCTGGCCATAAAATTGATACTGATACTACAGGCTGCGTAAACATCGCACAGTGATACAAACCATTTCTTTCATGGTGTAGCTTAGAAAATAAACTGAATCGAATGAAGAATAATTCACAATCAACACCGATTGAGATTACCCGTTTATTTTAGTGTTTGCAATTGCTGTACCCAACCAGTGAAGTTAACCGCCAATTTACTTGTTATCTGTCCAAATGACTCCCTGTCTCACTAGGCATTTTGCTAAATGGCTTGACGGGTTAATGTGGTGTTCTCCGTAAAAGTCATTAAGCATTTTTACTTTAGCCGATTCCGTATTTGCAAATTTAATGAATTTTCCTAATTAAGGATATTTATCTGTCTTGACTAGACTAAAGTTGACGAACTGCTTTGTACATTAAAGATACAATGATACGACATTATTGAAAGTCATTTAACATTTTTACTTCAGCCAATTCATAATTTGCATATTTAATGAGAACATTTCAGTCAATTCCTAATTTGCATATTTTAATGAACTTTCCTGATTGGGGATATATACTTGGATTTAAAATTAATCTGTGGTGAATATTATTCATTATGTTGATCATAACACTTTCACTGAAGTTGCAAACATGTGGCAAAGGTTCAAATTTACACATAACTGCAACATATAATTAAACACGTGAGCATTTTCAGTTCATATCTGGTTTCTGCTACGTTTTAGCAACTGGGAACTGGTGTGATTTTACAAGAAAAAGTCTAAAACGAAAAGATCAGTGGGATATATGATTGATATAACCAGTTTCTGTGAAAGGAAAACTGAAATTCAATATGTTTACAGTCAGTCGGGTAACTAAAAGCCAGAGGTAGATAAATGACCCTAAATACTGGACAACTTATTATAATTTTTTTCTATATAGGGTTTGCTGTTACAAATCAAAATTCTCAATAGCTAGAAAATGGCAGGATTACGAATGACCTTCCTATGTTTCGACTATATCTGCAAAACTGGGACTCAAATAAAATCGCAACATTGACAACATTAGGTCATCAAAACTTCATGACTCATGTTCTTGTTACTAAAAACTTAAGTTAACTCGTGACCATAGATGGTTTTGGCAACTGAATCTGCGTTTAAATGACTGAATAAAACCGTTTTAGTATTTCGTTTTGCGTCATTTACTATTGTGTAGACTAAGCGGAAGCATAAAGATCTGAATGGTGATGATCATCCTGTATAGTGCATACATGTCATTAAACTGTGCCAAAAGCGGTTTGCCAAACAATAATACGCTACTAATGGTGACATGTATTTAGTGTAATTTTTAGTAAACCATATCCATTCGTAATTACACAAATCCCAATGCTTGTATGCGTCTTCCCATAATTTTTTCCGTGGAAATAGTATCTCTCAGTTATCTCCACCTTACTATGTGTGCGTGATAAACTGTACCAGTACTATGTTTGTTTTATCACGTTTAAATATTAAGCTCCAGGTAATACCTATTCCTAATTTCAACATATTGAAAGTCGTATGCATATTTGATTATCGATATCAACAGGACTTCCACTTACTCCTGTGTGATGAGATAATACTTTTGTTACATGATGTGTCAGGTGTGTTAACACATGACTTAGTACCATAGACTCTTGAGAGTTTTTCTTCTCCGAGTCTGTGAAATTAACCTGTTGATGAGTACTATTTGCATTCACAATGTCACTTTTAGCAATGTGTTATAGTAACGAGGTTACAGATGTTTACCTTCATCGTTCGGCTCTGTGATGGTGTCAATTTCTTCTGTCAGAATTGAATTGTTTCCAGCAATCAGAAGTAACGCAAGCCCTAGACAAGCGGCAAGACTTTGTACCCTGAAAAATGTTGAGATGACATGGTATCCAGTTCCCATGTAGACGCTGTTTGATAATAGCGCAAAATGATTATGTTCTCGCAGGTCTGACAGAGAGAAGAGTAGAAATGCTGCTCCCCTCCTCAACAATCATATATGGCCTCGACTATTGTGATCCACAGACTAAATTTTAATCTTAGGGGAAGTACCGATATCTGTAAGCAATCAAAAGTGACCCTCGTAAATGAACACCGGTGACTAGCGCTTTCGTTGTTTTAGTCATAATATTTCCCGCCGCCGTAAAAAAAGTACAATAAAACTATGCAAAATAAGGATGAATATGCCCTGGCAATATGTTACGTTCAATACAAGTCACTGGAATTTGATAGTCCTACACCAGTTCTTAGGTAACTCTAGATGAATTAACTTTGTTCAGATGACAATAATGAACTGAGCTATATTTCTACCGCGTATGATGACGATTAAAATACAACCATTCACGGATTTCGCATTCCATTGCAATAAGAAAAAATACCTTCTGCATTTTATACAATCATTTCATCGGTACGATATGGAATTATTTCTACAGTGTTGCAGACATCGAACACAATGATGCTGCCGTTTTAATTCGGACAGGGCACACCTGACACAAAGTTACATTAGAAAGACTTGTTATGCAAAACATTGATTAGAATTGTACCTTTGTTTAAAAATGGTGTTGACATTTCAAATTTTAATATTACCGAAAATATCCGTATATCTTTTCATTCGTAAGTAAATTAAAGTACTGCTGTCATACTTCCATCAAGGTTTTATGTAAAACTTTAACTCAATTGTATTTTTAATAAGCTTAATTGCGGAAATGACATCTTGCAATATAACAAAAGATTAACTTTAAAGGTCTTTTACTTCAATTTGATACTTTCAAAATGAAGTGGAAACTGTTGTGAAACTGCATGCAGCAATGCATTATTAATGATAAGCCGAAATGTCTCGTTACCCCGAGTTTAAAATGAGAGAACATCAAACACAGTTTCATTAAGCAGATGATACCAACACTGGTAATTCCACCTCCTCACACTTTGAAACATTCACTGTGTAACCTTAAGATTAACGAAACATGGCAGCAGTATATGGCAACATGGCAAGGCCTTGTACAATGCAACTAATACAAAATATTGAACAGTGGCTCAACATTGGAAAAATAGAAAAGCGGAAAATGAAAAAGGGTTACAGTCAGAAGGACTAAAGGAAAGCTAACAATGAAAGATAATTTTCATCACTAGATCAAAAGCGGAAACATGAATTCCTGAAGTATCACAAATTTTCCCCATGACCTGTTCAAACCGCGTATTTTTACAAAGAGAAGCGAAAGTAATTTGACTGATAGCAAAATAAACATAGCCACAATTTGGAACCGTCCCTTTAGAAGGACTTTTTGCATTGTGGTTTTATCAATTCTTCAACAGAGTGACAGAATGGAAAAAAGGTTAGCAATTTCATGATAAAGCGACATTTTGCGCAGCGTCAAAGGAATATTAATGAAATACATGAGCATGAGACTCTAAAAAAATGCAAAAGTGTTGTAGATATTTATAATTACATCGGTGCAAACAAGGTTTCTTAAGTATCTCCGTATGACTAATTGCGAAACTGATTCACTGTCAGCTGTGATGCTCTATGGAATCATGCATTCAAATTAAGTCATATCGCATGTATTTTAGGATGTTTATCTGCATGAAGTCGATGCATCCTACTTTGAAACGTGTTTGACATGAGACAGGTGTTAAAACATGTTAAAATGACGTAGGTGTAAAGAAAACCACACTACTGGTCCGGATATCAATATCAACAACTTAGTACATGTGGGGCAGGATGCGCTTACTATTTTCGAAACACCTGACATCACTTCTTGGTCTTTTGGCCAGAGGTCCATATATCTTTCTTTCATGAATTTGACTTTGTTTGTGTACCGTCTATTTACTGTTTGTTCTGTGCTGTTTTGTGTCTATGTTTACAACTATTGTCTTACAAATTTTGACCTACTGTTATTGGATTACGGATTGGCATGATTGCGATTATGCACACCACTTCTGAAAGTGCGAAATGTCTTTATGAGTGACATGAGTATCTGTGAAAATCAACAGTTAACTCAACCGATTTCATACAGGATTTTCCTTATAGCTTTTAGAATTATTAAAGATTTAGCAGCATCGTTCAGTTCTGTGTCCGTCTCAATTCCCGTTGTGAAAGTCGAATTGTTCAGAGCTGGGACGAATATACAAACATATTATTATTATTATTATTATTATTACCTTTATTTATAGAGGGTAATCTGAGTTACCAATGAATTGTAATTTATATCAGAGCCCTCGTCAAGAAAGCAACAAATCAATACAGGGTAATTAATTATACATCAACAGAAAAAAAGGAAAAATAAAACTAAAGCATCTAATCCAATGATGAACCCTCATTAATAAATTTTTGAAAAAGAAAATTGCGCAATTGAGATTTGAACTGCGATAATATTTCAACACTTCGGCAACTACAAGGACTAAGGGCTAGATGAGCGCCTGCCTTTTGTTTTCTGAAAAAAGGGAAATTTAAATGTCTTCGTAGACACATTCAAAGATTGTTCGTGAGCTTTAAATGATTAAGACACAAGTATTCCGTTCTCGTTGTGTAGGAAGTCATATACAAGTGAATGTAGAGACCTTTGGTCTTAAAATGTTTTCTATGCCAGGGTACACATATCATGCATAGCCAAACAAACGTCTCCTTTATAAATCATCATCGTGACAAAAGCCTCATCTTAGTTCCGTTGATAAGCACCGGGTATCCGATTTATTTGACGGTTCAAAAACAGAACTGTCGTCAGGATAAGTAACAATGCTATCAGACCATCGATTAATATTACTGAAATGCGTGGAAATCAGAAACAAGTTAAAGATAATTGGAAGAAAACATTGAAAAATTTTCGGCGAGTTATGTAAAATAATGCGTGCAGAAAGTGTGGAACATTGAACATGCTGGCAACACGTATTTCTGAAGACATAAATGTTTACATTAAACCCAAAGTTAACGAAAGCGGTAGTGTGCAAAACATAGATAACAAACTCAATCTATTAACAGACATGTTAATGTGTAAATTCTGCTCTCTCAGATTGTTTTTTATACAAAGGAAAATATTGGCCACTTTAATCCGTGACAAATCGCTGCCAACCTGTTTACCGCAACGAGATTTCAATAAAAGAATTTGAAGATAAATTTCTGTTAATATCTCTTATAAGCTGAAATCTATTGAATATTGAAATGTACTCATATTTCCATTTCGGTTATCAATATATATCTTCGAAATAAGTATTCGGGGACTTCTTGATAGGAGATTGCGGCCAACGCGATGTCTTGTTCAATTATCAGCTCGACGTAAATGGAAAATAGTCAGGCTATTTTCGATTTGTTGCAGACATGCACAGTGGCATGCTGTCGTTAACGCAGCCATCAAAGACCGTGCCTCGCGTACGTACGGTAATTGTTACACTGTAACACAGTCCCTCAGATGTACTGTTACTATACAATACATTCATCGAATCATCAGCCCGCAAAAGGACTTTTATTTGGTGCTAGATTTTCTCTTGACAGAGGGGTTATAAACCTGATGGTACTCTAATGGAAATGATTACCCAAGCGTGTTCTCTAAATCACGGAAAAACGGTAGTTTTTTGTTCATCTTCTAGGCCATTGAAAACACAAAAAGGGGTCCTTTTTGCAAAGGTTTATCCATGAATAGATTTGTATACCACTTTGAAATATAGTAAACAATTTTCTTACACGTTCAGCCATTTTAGCGCTAAGCTTAAAATGTGACTATTTTTATATGGACGTCATTGTGATCACTCTTTTCACAAAAGTTGTCTTGTCTTGACTGTCACAATGTTCAGCTGTTAGACAACAAAAGAGACTACATCGATATGTCAAGACAATGTCATTGGTCTGTATTGCATTTGGATGGTTGTAACTGTCTTTGCAATTATCTCACAGACTCTAGATATTTTTATGGTTCATATATCTCCTACATTGCTCACAATTCTTAGAGTGTTTTTTTTGAATATCAAAGATGCACGTAAGGAGTGTTTTGAAATTTTGTGGAACAAGCATTAGTACCCAGCTTTTTAATGTGAGTGCATTACGGGTTTATAAAAGAGCCTCGCGTATGCCTAAACGGTCTGCTATGTTCGAGTCAATAAATTTGAAACCAAACAAATGCCTGAGAGATTTTTTTCTCTCCTGTTACGATTATCGATCAAAGCTCGAGCTCCCACTTGTTATCAGGACCTGGTTGGGACCGGGCAAACAAACTTAGACTGTCGACAGTCCCTTGTGCCTTTTCTTTATCTATTATTGTTATTGTCTCTCGCACATTTCTATTGTCTCTCGCTCATACGTTTCTGCGTATTCAAGAGTGTCCAATTGTGGGGTCAATTTTTTAGTGCATAGCGGGATAATTACTTTCGTGCATCAATGTCCATGCTAAATTTAGTTTAAGAGGGCCATTTTGGGCAAAGATTACGTGCCCCAGTCGTTCAAGTTCGAAAAGGGGATGATATTTTTGATCTGCCTTCTCTCATTTCGATCTGATCACGCAAGCACGTACTTCAAGGGTCAGTGTATCTTGATGCCAAAGTCTATTCAATCCGAGGGATAATTATTGATACATTTTTGTTGCAATGTAATCATTACTTAATGACGTAGGTCTCCCTTTGTTGTCTCGGATGGCAGCACTACATATAATGGAGCATGTCTGCACCAAATTGAAAATAGGAAATAGCCTTCATTTCTATTTACATCAGCCTAATAAATAAACTGGACAGGGCACTTTGCCACTTTATGCCACGTAGCAGCACCATAATGCTTATTTCGAAATGATAAATTGATATTGAACATAGAAAATAAAAAAATAGGGGCATATTTCAATGTGCGACAGCGTACTATGGAAATCAACCAAAAAAGCATTTTTTCAAATTCCTTTATTGAAATCTCGCTGTAGTAAACAGATTGGCCGCGATTTGTCACGGATTAACTTTAAAGCACTAAGTCGGTAGAAGAAGTAACTGTAATATATAACATAATTAGTCACTCTAGCAAGGGACTTGCATAACTAACTTAAATGTCAGTACATCACTGCTACGTTCACTCAATCATCGGTACTGTAGCAACAAATACGAACATTAGATGTGATTAATTTTAAGATAATCAACAGCAATTGCACTTACCAGTAACTCTTCCTCATTTGACTACTTTGAAGATTTTGAGACTACGCTAAAAGCATTAATCTTGTACTATATACTATTATACATCTACCATCGAGAACAATATAATTTTGCGTGTGCTAAAAAAGCCGTACGGAACGCCGTTCCGTATTCATTATTTGGAGTCCTCCACCAGAAGGAAAGCTAACAATGAAAGATAATTTTCATCACTAGATCAAAAGCGGAAACATGAATTCCTGAAGTATTAGAAAATTTCCGCTTGACCTTTACAAACCGCGTATTTTTACAAAGAGAAGCGAAAGTAATTTGACCGATAGTAAAATAAACATAGCCACAATTTTGAACCGTCCCTATTGAAGGAGTTTTTACATCGGTATTGTTATCAATTCTTCAACAGAGTGACAGAATGGAAAAAAGTTTAGCAATTTCATGATAAAGCGACATTTTGAGAATCGTCAGGGAAAAATAATGAAATACATGAGCATGAGATTCTACGCAAAATGCAAAAGTGTTGTAGATATTTATGATTACATCGGTGCAAACAAGGTTTGTAAAGTATCTCCATATGACTAATTGCGAAATTGATTCACTTTCAGCTGCGCTGCTCTGTTGAATCATGCATTTGAATTAAGTTACATGCCATGTGTTTGAGGATGTTTATCTGCATGAAGTCGATGCATCCTAGTTTGAAACGTGTTTGAAATAAGACAGGTGTTAAAGCGTGTTAAAATGACGTAAGTGTAAATAAAACCACACTACTGGTCCGGATATCCCAATTCGTAATAACCTTATTATTATACATCTGACATTCATGGCTTGGACATCAAAGTGTCAGAGTAATAGCCGTTTTCACATAATGTCAACAATTTTTCTTTCGATTTACAGCGCAAGTGTGGAACGCTATCTCGGACGCGCTTCTGCAAGTTCTCGGTACCGTGTGCACTACACACGTACGTATAGAGTGCGCGCGAGACATGTTCTTACACTCTTCCAATGAGTCCCTTGAAACAGTTCAACGGTGAACGCGCAGATACAGCCGCAGGGGATGGGGCGCCTTGAAACCGTACGTGTTACGGAACGGGCGTTCCGTACGGCTTTTTTAGCGCACGCAAAGTTATATTTTTCTCGATGTTAGATGTATAATAATGTATAGTACAAGATTAATGCTTTCAGCGTAGTCTCAAAATCTTCAAAGTAGTCAAATGAGGAAGAGGTACTGGTAAGTGCAATTGCTGTTGATTATCTTAAAATTAATCACATCTAATGTTCTGATTTGTTGCTACAGTACCGATGATTGAGTGAACGTAGCAGTGATGTATACTTTTAAGTTAGTTATGTAAGTCCCTTGCTAAAGTGACTAATTGTGCTATATATAACAGTTACTTCTTCTACCGACTTAGTGCTTTGAAGTGAATCCGTGACAAATCGCGGCCAATCTGTTTACTACAGCGAGATTTCAATAAAGGAATTTGAAAAAATGCTTTTTTGGTTGATTTCCATAGTACGCTGTCTCATATTGAAATATGCCCCTATTTTTTATTTTCTATGTTCAATATCAATTTATCATTTCGAACTAAGCATTATGGTGCAGCTACGTGGCATAAAGAGGCAAAGCGCCCTGTCCAGTTTATTTATCAGGCTGATGTAAATAGAAATGCAGGCTATTACCTATTTTCAATTTGGTGCAGACATGCTCCATTATAGGTAGCGCTGCCATCCGAGACAACAAAGGGAGTCCCACGTCATTAAGTAATGATTACATTGCAACAAAAATGTATCTATAATTATCCCGCAGATTAAATAGACTTTGGCATCAAGATGCACTGACCCTTGTGGTACGTACTTGCATAATTAGCTCGAAATGAGAGAAGGCAGATCAAAAATGTCACCCCCCTTTTCTAACTTGAACGACTGGGGCACGTAATCTTTGCCCCAAATGACCCTCTTAAACTAAATTTAGCATGGACATTGCATGCACTAAAAATTGACCTCAAAATTGGACACTCTTGAATACGCAGAAACGTATGTGCGAGAGAAAATAACAATAATAGAAAAGAAAAGGCACAAGGGACTGTCGACAGTCTAAGTTTGTTTGCCCGGTCCCAACCAGGTCCTGATAACAAGTGGGAGCTCGAGCTTTGATCGATAATCGTTACAGGAGAGAAAAGATCTCTCAGGCATTCGTTTGGTTTCAAATTTATTGACTCGAACATAGCAGACCGTTTTGGCATACGCGAGGCTCTTTTATAAACCCGTAATGCACTCACATTAAAAGCTGGGTACTAATGCTTGTTCCACAAAATTTCAAAACACTCCTTACGTGCATCTTGGATATTCAAAAAAGACACTCTAAGAATTGTGAGCAATGTAGGAGATATATGAACCATAAAAATATCTAGAGTCTGTGAGATAATTGCAAAGACAGTTACAGCCATCCCAATGCAATATAGACCAATGACATTGTCTTGACATATCAATGTAGTCTCTCTTGTTGTCTAACAGCTGACCATTGTGACAGTTTTTGAAAACAAGACAGCTTTTGGGAAAAGAGTGATCACGATGACGTCCCCATAAAAATAGTCACATTTTCAACGTAGCGCTAAAATGGCTGTACGTGTAAGAAAATTGTTTACTATATTTCAAAGCTGCATACAAATCTATTCATGGATAAACCTTTGCAAAAAGGACCCCTTTTTGTGTTTTCAATGGCCTAGATGATGAACAAAAAACTACCGTTTTTCCGTGATTTTGAGAACACGCGTGGGTAACCATTTCCATTAGAGTTCCATAAGGTTTATAACCCCTCTGTCAAGAGAAAATCTAGCACCAAATAAAAGTCCTTTTGAGGGCTGATGATTCGATGAATGTAATGTATAGTAACAGTACATCTGAGGGACTGTGTTACAGTGTAACAATTACCGTACGTATGCGAGGCACGGTCTTTGATAGCTGCGTTAACGACGGCATGCCACTGTGCATGCCTGCAACAAATTGAAAATAGCCTGACTATTTTCCATTTACTTTGAGCTGATGAATGAACAAGACATCGCGTTGGCCGCAATCTCCTATCAAGAAGTCCCCGAATACTTATTTCGAAGATATATATTGATTATGGAAATAGAAATATAAGTATATTTAAATATTCAATATATTTCAGCTTATAAGAGAAATTAACAAAAAATTATCTTCAATTCCTTTATTGAATCTCGTTGCGGTAAACAGGTTTGCCGCGATTTGTCACGGATTAAAGTTGCCCATAGTTTCCTTTATATAAAAAACGATCTGAGAGAGCAGAATTTACACATTAACATGTCTGTTAATAGATTGAGTTTGTTATCTATGTTTTGCACACTACCGCTTTCGTTAACTTTGGGTTGAATGTAAACATTTATGTCTTCGGAATACGTGTGGCCAGCATGTTCAATGTTCCACCCTTTCTACACGCATTATTTTACATAGTGTGCCGAAAATTTTTTAATGTTTTCTTCCAATTATCTTTACTATGTGCCTGATTTTCAAGCACTTCAGTAGTATTAATCGATGATCTGATAGCATGGTTACTTATCCTGACGACAGTTCTGGTTTTTTTGAACTGTAAAATAAATTGGATACGCGGTGCTTATCAACGAAACTAAAATAAGGCTTTAGTCACGATGTTGATTTATAAAGGAAACGTTTGTTTAGCGATGCATGACATGTGTACCTCGGCATAGAAAACATTTTAAAACCAAAGGTCTCCACATTCACATGTATATTACTCCCTACACAACGAAAGGGAATACCTGTGTCTTAATCATTTTAAGCTCTCGAACAATCTTTCATGCGTCTACGAAGACATTTAAATTTCCCTTTTTTCAGAAAACAAAAGGCAGGCGCTCATCTAGCCCTCAGTCATTGTAGTTGCTGTGAACTGGGCGATTATTATATACATATGTTTGTATATTCTACCCAGCTCTGAACAATTCGACTTTCACAACGAGAATTGAGACGGTCACAGAACTGAATTGCTTGATCTCTATTAATTCTAAAAGCTGCAAAGGAAAATCCTGTATGAAATCGGTCGAGTTAACTGTTGATTTTCAAAGACACTCATGTCACTCAAAAAGACATTTCGCATTTTAAGAAGTGGTGTGCATGTAAGTTGTTGCGAAAGTACCGCAAAAGATGCACTCGGACATTAGCGCCGCGCATCGCCCTCCGCTTCGTATCGGGCGATACGGTGCGCTAATGTCCTTGTGAATCATTTGCGGTATTTTTGTAATAACCTCATATTGTTTGGATAACATGTCAGAAAGAATAATATTTGCTATGAAATTGGATGCTCATCTGATTTTGACTGTACTAGCGCATTACATAAACATATTTATTCACATAACAGTGATATTAATAATACTGCTATTCATAACATAAGCTTATAATAATTAAATAATGAAACACACTTACAAGCGCGAGATCACGATTTTCTGTCTGCTCAAGGTATGGTGCTCATGATGGTAATATTGATGATGCCCGAGCCGAATGTGACGATATCATCTACATTACTGTCATGGTGATGATATTATTACACCCGAAAAATTGTTTATCAAAACTTTGCCTAGACTGTAGTCAAATATCAAGACGGGATAATATCAGCGCACGAAACATCAATCTTTTATCGCTTTTTGTTCTATACAACGTGAGTGAGGCTCAGCTAATCACAGTTGCTTGATAATACGTGAAGTGTTATAATAAGGTAAAGGTCACGATGTTTAGCCCTCAAAAACACTTTTGCCATCGGCGAGGGTATCATCAATATTATCGCCATGAGCGCAAGTCCGAGGGTAGGCAACAAATTGTAATTTTTCCTGTAACATCATAATCACGTATCATTGTCTTTATTACACCGAATAAAACTTATGTGCCCAAACCTACGCTAAACTAGGGAAATGTGACCAGTCCAACGATATTTTGACAATCCTGAAGAGTTACGTAGTATGCGCTAGACTAGACGTCAATCTCTCGCATCTTATCAAACCTCACGCAGTATTAAAATTGTC
This sequence comes from Ptychodera flava, assembly GCA_001465055.1. NCBI lineage: Eukaryota > Metazoa > Hemichordata > Enteropneusta > Ptychoderidae > Ptychodera > Ptychodera flava. The sequence continues at coordinate 41,294 of LD354821.1, forward strand.
ATATCATGTGAAACTCTCTCTGAACGCCTTGCAATGAAAGTCCGTCATAAGCTGTGTTAAGGGTACTTCTGCACGAAAATGGTCAAGGCGATATCTCATGAGAGCAGCGTAGACATGAATGATGTGCTATTAAGTTCCAATGCTAGTCTATATAGCCCTATTCGCCTCTAATAAACTTGCAACACTAATCAGACTGCAGTTCATCGATTTTTAGATCCTCAGTTAAGTTCTTAATTGATTGAACATTGTTATCTATTGAGTTTTCAGAATTGTTTTATTCGTAAATGCATTAATTGACCATTGAGATCTGCTAGTCTGAGCCGACTTGAGATAAGAGTTACCCGGTCGTAGCAATTATACTCGCATATAGTGCCCAAACGAGGCCCATGAGAGAGTATACAATATGGGAAATTGTGAATTTGTGGATACATTTGTGGATACATTTTGCCAAATAATGGAAACCTAAGCATGATGGATGACCCACTCTATCTCTTTGAAAACGTAAAAAACAATACTAAGGATTTTTAAAAGTGTGACAAAACTAACAATTCTAGAAGGTAATGTTACATGATATAGAACTTTAAATCCCTGAAAGTTTAGGTGTAATAATGACAAGTTTGCCGGAAAGTACGTTAATTTGTTTATTCAGACACATTTTCTTTTAAATTCGGAATCTTTAATTTTCGAAGCTCGTCTTATTGTACGATGGTAATGTTGACATTTCATTGACTGAACGAACTTGAAATGAATGGATTTCAGTGATTTTTTGCTTGAAACCGACGCCTTTTAATCAACGTTTTGTTAAAAAATCAAACACATTTCTTTAGTTTCTTAGTATTCCAACACACTGAATTTCAAAACTCCCTAATTCTGAAGTATTTCAACATTTTCAAGTTTTCTTAGCGTGCATCATTAACGATGATCGATACCCAAGAATAAGTTCCATATGAAATACAGAAATGTAGATACAAAAGAAACTAACAAAATGTGTGGTGAGCCATTATACCTTTTTTAAGGGCTTGCATAAAGGTGTTTACAGGTGTAGCTTTATGCTGCATAAAGGTGATTCATAAAGAACTTTAATTACATTTATGTCAACTTTATGCTATGCATAAATCTGGATTTTCGTCTTGTGTGCATGTCAACGAACTTTAAACAGAATATGATGTACCTCGACGGAATGTGTAAATTGTAAATTACAATCAGAGTAATAAAATGTAGCTCAGATATTTTCGCGGGACTCCTCAAGTATCTTTTGCGCACAAGCTTATTTTCTCGTGTGCACGTGTTACTATCTCGTTCGAACTGAATAGTATCTCGTGCGCACGATATACTACCTCGTCCGAACATGTTAGTATCACATGTGCCAGATCATGCGCACGAGATACTATATGATGCGAACGAGAAAGTTAACACTTGAGTACAAGATATTATCTGTTAGAACAAAATACTATTATGTGCATGCCAATGAGATATAGTGAACATGTACTAACCTGTCGGTACCAGATCATAACACGTGAGCGAGTGCTAGTATCAACTACAAACGAGATTACAATCAGTGGGCGTATACAGTTGACAAAGCAAAACAGTCGACGTGAATTTATAAGAGAGTGTCAGGTACCTTGGATTAATAAAAGCCTATCGTTAGCGCAAAAACATGTGCCATCGCTATATATGGTAAAAACGGAAACATTCAAGGGGCCCTACCAAATGCAGTACAGTATTATACATTATAGCCAAAACATTGGATTGCATGTCGGAAGACAATCTGACGAAGACAATCATCTCCTGCGTCGATACTACGTAGTTCAATTTGTTAGCTCTGCTGTAAGCGACGCGGAGCTTATCAAATAGGTTGATTTTCCGTCGTCGTCCGGCGTCCGGCGTCCGTTCCATCGTCGTCTGTCAACAATTGCCTTCTCCTCTGAAACCGCAAGTCCAATTGCTTTGAAATTTTATATGCACTTCACTTGAGGTGACCTCACTTGAGTTTGTTCAAATCGTTGTGAAATTGCATATTTGTATTTTTGGGGCATTGTTTGGTGTTTTTGGTAAAAAAATCTTCTTCACTGAAAACGTTTGTCCGATTGCTTTGAAATTTGATATTCACTTTACTTAGGATGACTTCAGTCAGATTTGTTCAAATTGTGGTGAAATTTGCATATTTGTATTTTTAAGGCAATTTTTGTCGTTTTTGGTAAAAAAAATTAAAAAAATATTCTTCTTCAAAACTACCAGTAAGATAGCTTTGATATTTGGTAGATATGTCCCTAGGGATGATCTTTTTCAGATTTGTTCAAATTGTGCAATTGAACTAAGTAATATATATTGAATTTCTGATGCAATCTGTAATTTTGTATTTTGGGTGCAATTTTTGCCATTTTTGGTCAAAAAATGTGTATTTCCAAAACTACTCACCTGATAGCTTTGAAATTTGGTACACAGGTATCTATAGATGAACTAAATGACATTTATTGAATTTTTCATTTTTGGTCAAAAACGTGTTTCTCAAAAAGTACTGGTCTAACAGCTTTGAAATTTGGTATACAGGTTTCTATAGAGGAACTAAATTTAATCTGTTGAAATGATGATGAAATCTGCAATTTTTATTTTTGGGGCAATTGTTGCTATTTTCGGTCAGAAATTTTATTCTCAAAAAACTACTCATCAGATAGCATTGGTTGACATGTTCTGAGGGATGATCCGATGTGATATATTCAAAGTATGATGAAATCTTCAATTGTGTATTTTTGCAGCTATTTTAGCCACTTTTTTCTGGCCACTGCATTGAGCTATCAAAGATTTCCACCTTCTTAATCAACATGTGTCAAAAATAGTTATTCTCAACATAAACACAGCGGAGCTATATCGGCCGCTAGGTCGCTTGTTTATTTAATGCTTTTATTACATGGCTCCCTTACATATATTTTTCACGACAATTTTGGGTTTGTGTACATTCATAAACTTTATTTCCTTGTAAGACGAAACTCTGTCGAAATATAGAACAATGTTCATCATCAAACGACGAGTTGATATATCTAAATCAGTGTTAGGGGATCAATCGCTTGTTATGCATACTCTCAGATGCCACTGTTGTACAATTCAGTGAGAACATAAAAAGTGACACACACAACATTGTCTTCGTTTCAGGGAATTAGTCACAACTTTCGGATAAGGCGACTGAGAAATGTATCGGTTCTAAGTCGGTGACGCTTGACTCAGCGTTGACCACATTGTGAACAGAAATTAATGCTCTATGTTACGCATTGTAAAGTACAATAACAAATTGAAACGAGGGCGTCATCACAATCTTTCATACCTGAGGCAGATAACAAGTAAGGAAATGCAGGAATCGCATTTTTACAATACATTGCATAAAGACTAAATATGGAAAGTTGAACAAAAAGTGAAGTATTGAAATAGGCTATTAGCCTGGCAACGAACATTACAAATGTATTCCATAACGTTCTCAAATAACATAATAAGCATCGCTTCGTGTAAAACTATTAAGTGGAATGTTTAAAAGTTATGACAAATGATTGACACTTTTGTGGACGTGGCGTTGAATTAAGAAAGTCATAGGCGCAGAAGTCTCGTAATCTCCTGGAACCGTAGACACATACTCTAGCGATCCGTTTGACAAAGTTATGTTAAATTCCAGCAATCTTCATCAAGCTAAAAGCTTTCCTTGAAATAGGAATTAACTTTACTGTATAATCGTTCTTAGAATTATGGTCCTTCACCAATCACATTTTTTTGTTCTT